>JBBIGC010000018.1:16790305-16808668 GCA_037576955.1 Lepidarchus adonis
ATGTCTGCACGTCTCTGGAAGAATATGCAAGCAAACACACACACACACACACACACACACACACACACACACACACACACACACACACACACACAGTCTTCTCTTCAAACACTGCGTTAAGCATTTGAATCATGCAGCAAAAGTGAACAAGGAGGATTCATGTGTTTGAAAATGTGTTAAATGGTCAGAAATTTCCCACTCACCAACCAGGAGGAAGACCAGGATGCAGATAACTACAATAAACGCTGTGTTTCCATATGTGGTAATGGCAACCATTAGACGAGATTTGAAAATTTTGTTCCATCTACAAAAAATATCAGACTTTGATTAAGCAACAGTTCAGCAAATTCAGGAACAGAAAAATAACATTAGGGCCTAAAATTAGAGCCTCTCCCTAAAAACACAGGAATATTCACACTTTATTCCAGTCTAGACATTAAGCCCTAAAAACACTTTGTTACATAAGCATTTTTCCAGTATGAAGTAAGAGGCTTGCTGACACTAGGCTCCATGCAGCCGCTTATCGGGTTTGAATCCCTTGGAAAAAGCGGTTTACAACTTTCATGTAACCGAACCAGTTTTAGATCAACAGCACAGACTTGTGCATCATTTTAGAACATATACCGTTCCTCCACAACAGAACAGCAGTAAACCTGGTATTTAACTGTTTGTGTCGGACAGATCCTAAAAAGAAGTCACTGAGAGAAATGATTTTTTCATGAGAAGCCTGACGTCTTGTTTCTGCCATATCTGTGGTTTCTGATCACGGTCATGTTAATGCATTTCACTATAATTACACAAAAACACTCAAAATACACTTAACAGATAATAGAAATCAATGTGTTTTTAATGTTTTGTTATCCTACTCTGCATTAAAAATGGCCTATATACTGCAGATAGAGAATATGGTCAATTACTGGAGCATTTGATATTTATCCCAATTAATGAAAACCCCCACTTCAGGAAATACCTCTCAGTGGAATAAATAAGAGAGGAGGGGCACCAGCATTAGCCTCACCGTTTTGGGGAGATAAAGGGCACACAAAGCAGAAGAACCGCAAACACCTCAGCATAGAGGAAAGTTGCGACAGCCGTCCACTGCAGACTCATATCAGCAGCCTACAATCCTGCTGGGACAAATCGACACCTGTCAGTCCAATTGTCCAAAGCTGGTTAAAATATTAACATCATGACATCATGTTAGTTTACTGCCTTTTGCATTTGCCTCATATCTACAGTAGATCATCAAAGGCTGACAAACACCACCTGCCAATCCAACGTTCCTTCTCAAATCATGTGGAAACATGACCATAAGTGAGGTCAGGTACTGATATTCAGTGATTAGTTTTGGATCCTAATCTCTACTCTTACATATGCCTCCAGATTATACAGTTCCACTGCTCCACAGCCCAAATCTGAATGGAATCATACACTTCTACACTGACCTCTGAAGCTCCAGAGCATCTGATTCTAGTGCTAAAGCTTTTATATAATATAAGAAATAAGTGCACACTTTCAACAGGTTAATGTTGCAATGAAAGGGTTCAGTGGTTCAGCAGAGGTTTGAGGAACATGGCAAAGACCTGTCCAACCCATGGAGGCCCCAATTCACAACTTACAGAACCTACTGGAACTGCTGCTAAGGTCTTGGCTCCACAAACTATAGCAGAACTTCAGACGCCTTGTGGAGACCAAGGCTCGAGAGGTCAAAGCACACGAGGAGGTGGAGCTTCACATTATTAGGCAGGTGGTTTTAATTCTATGGCTGATGGGGCGGCTCAGTTTTGCAGAAAACTGCTGGAACAACAGCACCATCTCCTGTGGGAAGCCATCAAAGTCTGTCTGGCAAACGCACAATCTGATAAACGGGAATCAGTATGAGGCCTAAGGTCGCACTGATCCAGCCAAGAGTCTCCCTCGCGCGCACATGCAGCACAGACTGAGCCCTGCGCCGCCTCGGTGTGAGGCAAGAGTGAGTGATCCTGAAAGGCGTGGTTGGGAAATAGGTTGGCCGTGTGATTAACCGCTGAACTAGTAGCTATGTGTAAAGCGCAGAAAGAAGAAATAGCCATGATCTTCTGTAACCTCGAAAGAGAGACTTTGACCTAATATGTGGGCATACAGTCTAATCATCACTCGATTTCCATCTAAACAAATCGGACTATAGAGTAAAGCCAACTGTTCACAGTGCTGCAGCAAAACTGCAGCTTCACTAAACATGCTAAGCTATACAGGCCTCCGTTTCATCTTTCCTTATATTTTACTTTCCTCCTCCTGATACAAATAAAGCTCATTTCACAGTGTAGTGTGACTCAGTTTGTGTTTGTAAAGACAGCAAGCAGGTCTCCGTGTTTACATCACACGTCTGCTTTTCTGCACTCCGGACACTTTATCATCACATTTCCATCCGCAACACACCATACGGCAAAATACAGGAGACTTACGGACCTTCGAAGAAACGGAGGGAATACTGAAGGCTCCGCAGACACTACCAAAGAAAAGCAAAACTTCAACTACTCAGCGTTTCACTTCCGCTCTGCGTGGCCACTCTGTCAGTTTCCTACTTCCGCCCAAGCGCCAACAAAATAAAAGCTTTTGGCTGTGTCTCAAATAGACCGCTTCGCTTGTTCCATTCGTTCTAAACTGACAGCTTCAGGCAAGCAGGGTGACACCCTTTGAAAAGTGCAGACCTACTGGCTGCGTTCGGAACATTTATAATCGCCATTCAATTCCTAATTGTAAACTGTAAAACATAACTCTTCAGTATTCCTGTATTTCCTATGAATTATGATAGGCGATATCAGGGTGGGCTTCACAAGCTAATCTCTATCAATCAAAACACATTATTTGCTAATATGACTATAATACGACTACATGCAAGAGCCTCGGGTGCTTAGGGCCCTGTCACCGACTCACGAGTTGTTCTGAAAATAATGTACTCAGTTTCATTCCCAATGCCTTAGTTCAATTTGGGACTGAGCCAATGAAAGGTCTGCTGGTTTAACAGTACATGAGAACTGAGACTGGCGCGATTTAAACCAATAATGGCCATGAACACGGGCTGCTTGTAGACCCAAAACCACCCTCAAGTAAAAGTACGGTTCCTGTGATGAAATAACAAAGTATTTTTAAAAAAAAAATAAATAACTGGGATACAAACACTAATCTATAGAACCACAATGGGAATTCTGCAATCAGCTTAGAAAGTAAAGTCTCTAAAGCGCTTTTTTTGGGATCCTCGTCAAGTAAAACAAAATAATAAAAGTCCAAGGTAAGATACATGAAAGGATAAACTGTAGCTGAGAGTAAGACCATATTTGAGTTGTTAATTTTCATGTATTTAATTTCCCCCCTAACTACAGTGTTCATGTATGTATATTGTAATGGTCCTGGGGTGCTCCTATTGGCTGAGGGAAGGGGTGCATCGTGGAAACGGGGAGATGTGTGCATGCTTATGCCTGTTGTGCATGTTCTGTGTGTTTCAGGTAAAAGAGCAGTGCTGAGATGTAATGTCTGTGATGTGTTGTGTTTGTGTGAGCAGGCGATGGATGTCCAGACCCACCAGAAGCATAACGAGTATAGAGTGTAATGATCGCCATGCCTCGCTTATAGTTTCATGCTCGTGCGCATCCTAGCCTCTAGAGGGCGCACCGATACAGATTAGTCTTGATCAGAACTGGTAAATAAATCTGGCGAGCATTCAGGTTTGTTCAAAGCATAACTCTGTGTTCAAGTTTTCTGTTGGCTGTTCTTCATTCCCAAAGAACCACTACAATATTATAAAAATAAAAAGGCTATGTTTTGTGAAAAGAGCAACTCTAGCGGGTTTCTTTTCAAAATAAAAGACATGGCAACTACCACAAACGATGATGATCATTAATATAAATAATTCTTCCTAATATTATAATGGTTAATTAGGGGCAGCAATAATACTGTGATTGCATACATTTATGTAAACAAGTAATTTTATATTTCACATTATTCCATAGCATTCTCATACTGCAGATATAGGTGTTGATTCTAGTTCAAGGATCAAATGCGGTCATCATGACTTTCATAATTAGAGAAGGATTCTGATCCAAGAGCATCCTGCGTACTCAGAGGTGTTTGAACTTATTGAATTATTGAAATAGATTCTCACTCCTGCTCTAGAGATAGAAACAATATGAATGACTCATAAGAGGATCTTGGCAAAAGTCAGTCTGAAGATTAAACAGCAGCATTTAGCGTTGTAAGGAATGATCATAGACATAACTTGTTTGCATCCGGAACAATACACTGGATCAATAAAATCTCATTGTCTCATTAAACAACAGTATATGTGTAAATCAAACTATGGGCATGACATGCCCATTTGTCCTCCTACATGTGACTGACAGCTTTCTAGGCCAGATTACAGAAAATCTTGGGCTTAAAAGAGTAGATATTTTATTAAAATGCTTCTTTACTATGTTTAAACAAACAACCCGTGTAGCAACGTAGTTCAAGACAAAGTTTAATTAGACATGCCAGTCACAAAAAACTCATTCAAATGAGAGAAATGTTAATGTACACATTTGTGCAATGTTTGTATAATTATGTATATTTAACTAGTTAGCACCATTTCTAAAATAATCACAGGATCATAAACACGGAAACATTTAGACTGAAAAAGGCCAAAGGTGCAGTTTGACCAGTGGCCCACAGAGGGCGTCAATGAGAACAGACAATAAACTTTATAAAATATAACATACGTCCCTTTAACACAATGTAATAAAATGATTAAACAATCTTTGATTTTGGTTGATAGGTGTAGTGTAGGGATTTTTAAAATGAGTCTCTATTGCATCAAATGTAAAATGAATGTAGAATAGACAGATATGTTCTGAAAGCTAAAAGTTAAGGCAATACTTGAAGGCAGGTTTAAGCTTACTTCTGAAAGAACACTTAGAAAAACGAAGCAAATATTTAATAAATGGCTTCTATAATATTTGCTAATTATATTATGAAAAAATACAATATTTGTAAAATGTCAGGTACCTCAGTATAAAAATGGAAACATTAAAAACATACCAATAATAATAAATAATTCAGAAAATACACAAGAAATGAAACACTTAAGTACTGCAACAGAAAAGGCAATTGAAATCAGACAACTGTTTCTCAGCCAGCTGCCATGTATAATATTAACTGTATTTTTTTCTTAACTTTATCAAACAAGAAAAAGACTAACAAGCTTTCAGCCATAAAGAACAGTTTTCAAACCAACAAGCGAAGGCACAGAATACAACTATTCTACTGTGAGTAATGTTACAAAAATAAGTTACGGTGACTAATACTGGTGTTCAATTAAGGCACTTTCCCCTTCCCTTCCTTTGGTCCAAGGTACAATTTTCTTGCTGTTTGCTCTCTGGCGCTTTCTCGTACAAGTGCTTCTCATTTCAGCTTCCTTTCTCCTTCTCTGTGGTCCTACAATGCAACAAAGGATAAAAAGTCCAGTTAATTGAAGTTACTGAACCTGTTCAACTCCACACCGTCCTCATCACAGCTACTGACATGACACAATTCAAAATTAAGATGTTATTAAAGAATAAATGCAGGCTTTGAGACTTGCGCTCACACACTGAAGCTGAATCTACTCATTCTGTTTGATGCAAATCACTTCTACTGACATCACTGATGGATGAAGACTTGCCAATTTGCATGACTCACACCACACGTTCTACCACCTGCAGAACCGGTCACAGATCTACAGCTAGAGGCTCAGCAGGTGAAAATAAATGAGCTTGCTAAGCCTGTTTGGAGTACTATTGAAAAATCCCTGAGGTACAAATATAGATGGATGGTTTCATTCAGAAGTGTTCTCGCATTGAACAAAAAGAATATTTTTTTTTGCCAGCATTTATCATCTTACCTTTAATCTGACAGGTTCTTCCAGAAACAATTCTCCAAATTATATTAAAATGCTGTTTTAAACAAATATATAACTGTATTTTTCAACCTGATTCCCATCTGCAGCACCAATCAGCATGAACAGTAACTTAACCTCTTTCCTTTCACTTAGTGAAAGAACTGAAAACATGAAAAACCCCAAAACACTTTATAGAGACCAGTGGGCAGCACCTGTTTCAGCACCTGCTCAGAAGTTTCTAGAAGCGTGTTTGGAGTAAGATTTCTACATAAAGGAAATACCAACCATATTCTACAGACGCAGCAGGAGTTTGGGGATGGAAAAAACTGTAGAATATGTTCGACTAACCAAAAAGACACAGTAAGTTCTCACACAAAAGGCAGGACATGATCACTGTTTGATGTTTATTGTCGGCCTCAAGAAAGAGGCCACTAAGAAAAATGAAGCCATCAAAGGCCGTCATCTTTTCACAGAGTATTTACAAACCCATCATAGTGCCAGAGACTTTAACAGGTATAGTGTTAATCCTTTCTACACAACCTCAAACTGAACTGATGCCTGTGAAAGTAAATCAAATATGACAACAAACAGAATGGACATTGGTCATATGCACACATGGACTTCCATAGAGTAAGTGAAAATAAAACATAAAAATCTTACAAATCCCACAAACCTCTGAAGCACTAGGGTTCAGGAGAAAACACCAGACTTTTTGGAGTCATATTCTAACATGGTAAAGCCGTGTGCTGGACTGCAACATTCAAAATCTTCCATTCACGAAAATGAAAGCTTTGCAGGGAGGTTAGCATGAAGGCTAGTGTACGTAGTGTGACTAGCAAAGAAAATTACACGGTTTAATGCAAGATAATTCCACATAATCTTTGCCCTTTTACTATGATCCAAAAGAAATGCTCATACAGCATGAAGGACAGCTGCTTTGATATGACTATATACACACGTGGCCATGTTCACTTATAGGCACAAAATTGCCACATGCTAGTTTTATAAATTTATATGTTTGCCTATTCTGTCATATGTAAGAGTTTGAGCATCCAGTCAAACTGTTTTTTTCCATTTTTAAGATTTTTTTTTTAAGTAATTGGATTGGCCAAACATTTGCCTACTTTTGTTACACATACACACACCAAACAGCCATAACACTGAAACTGCTAACAGGTGAAATGAATAACTGCACTTGTCAAGGGGGGGGATTTCTTGTTAGCTTTTGGAAGCAGGAACAATGGGCAGGTGTAAGGATCTGAGCAACTTTGTCAAGGGTTACCTCATCAAACCTTATCAAAATTATAAAAAAGTACATCCCTTCATGGCTACAGTATTGTGCCCTGCCACACTGCAAACATTAAGAAATTATTATATTAACATGGCAAAGGTGCTGACTTTGCCTCAAAACTCCAGATCTCAACCCAGTCGCTCATTTGCTAGAAGTCCAATCCATGGAGCAACTTCTCACCATTAAAGGACTAATAATAAGAGCTTTCACACCAAAGTTTAAGTCTGCATAGTTCCAAAACCCTGTTCACTTTCACACCAAACAAAAGGGAATAATATATATATATATTTTTTTTTTAAAAAGGTGTGTGACCTGGTAGGCCTACATCATTTCTTACACAACAACATGGCTACAGCTACAGGAGAGTCAGTGTACGTAAACTAAACTGAAGCAGACATGTCTCTCTATCATAAAGAAATTGTTTTCGTTTTCCTCTAGGCTGTACAGTATCTTTATGCGAATCAAATCAACACAGCACTGTTATAAAACACACTGGAAAAGCACCTTCTCTTGACTGTTCAGGAAATACCTTCCAGGAATTAAAACAAGGGCAACCTAAAAACGTTCCAACTTCCTTCAGAAAGTTACTGCAGTGTGAAAGAACCCAATGTCTTGGTGCTAGCTACCACAGAACACCTTCACAGGTCTTCTGAAGTCCATGCCTTGAGCTGTTTGGGCAGAACAAGATGGACCTGTGCAATCGTACGCAGTTCAAATGTAATGGCTGATTAGTGTACGCTCAAGTTAGATGTAAAAATAAAAATGTGGCCCTAGTGAATCAGGTCCATGCTGTAGGAATATGGCTTCAAGTGAAAATCCAAACACACATTAGCTGCCTGAGGTCGTTGGCTCATTGGATCAGTTGATCACTGATTTAAAAGAATCAAGACAAAAGTCCTAAACTACTGCATTATTAGCTCCCTCTTCAACAATCGATAAAGATTTGACCTCATTTAAATACATATTTGCCAGCAGCCTCCAAGAACAACCAGAAAAAAATATGAATCACTTTATAACAAGAAGCACATCATTATTAAATTAAAATAAGAAAATCACACAATCTTTCTGATGTATAAAAAGCAGCTCTATGTCCCCGCATTAAGTCTCTATGATTTATATTCTGTAAACACTTAAAGGTTATTCAACCCTTCTACCCAAATTACCCAATTACTTTTTGCACTCATTCCCGACCCCTTCAGTTATTTTTCCTTCTCCGTTAGATCACAAAAACATGTGTTCTGGAAAATGTATATTATGTGCACAAAAAAAAGCATAACATTCATGTGTTACCTTTAACAATTTTCCACCTCAACACACCTTGATTTTTTTAAAAAATACTTTAGTTTGGGCATATTTGTATCAAATATTTGCACAAAAAAAACATTTGTACAATATGTAACATCACAAACATCAGCTCTGACTTCTTTTCAGTGAGTGGGAAAGAAAAAAAATATTTAAGATATACTAACTTTATACATTTGTACATATGTAAAACTCTGACATTGGTAGTTATTGTACAGTCACAAGTGCATTGAAAAAGGCACAGTGTCAACCATTTTTTTTAGCACTGGTGAAGAAACTCTACACCGCACCCCTCCCAAGCTCATATACATATGCACATACACACGGGTAGGTCAGGTGACTTCTGGCTGGGACAGGACTAGTTTAGTCAGTGCTGATTAGGGGTTCACCGATACCAGTGCTAACAACAAATCAGCTACTTTATAATAATGTACTGATGAGCTCCTGATTGGCTGGCTTCTGGCATTGCACTGACTCCTGGTTGGGTACTGGTTTTGCCTTGTTTTGCCCAGTAGAGCAGTGGTTATATTTAAGTGAGGAGTATCGGTGAGCCCCTAGTTCAAGCAAAAGCATGTTGTAGGTGCAGAGGACAAGCGCATGTACGGCTGAAAGAAAAAAAAGCTTTAGACAGATAGTTAGACCCGCATATCAGCACACCAAAAATGTTTGGGTTAATTTCTATGATGTAAATGTAACTAATTCATCTAAACCTACTCTGGGGTTCCATTAAATACAAAGTATTATCTAATAATAGGTGGCCAGAGCACTGCACAGTTTAATGACCATAGGCCTCAGTGCATCATTATGGTATAATTAAACTAATTAAGGCAGATTAAAGAAATTTTATAATAAATAGCAATGGGAATCAACAACTATATGAAGACATGATAGTATCAAAATTATACAACAGTCCTTTAAAAGTTACTGCGTTTCAGACAATTTCTGAGTTTTTCATAGAACATATACATTTTTAGCATTTTTGGCCTCGGCCAGAAGAACTGAAAAACAGTATCATTGATTATGATTACTTACAGTATGCCCAAAGTTTGTCTCTGTCTTAGGAAGGGAATTGTGTTTAAGGCATACAAGAGGAAATAATTAATATGTACCAAATTGATCTCCATGTAAGTGTTAACATACACACAAAAGCCAGCACTGTCCAGACTTTGTGCTTTGCAGGAATAAACAGTTAAAATCTCCAAGAAGTAAAAAGTCTGATGGCCAACACGTGCCTAACCCATTTTCTGGATGCTACACCACTGCGGAGTTTAGTTCCCAACACACCTGGTCCAGTTAATTTACATTTTCAAGAGTATCTGGAGATCAGAGCACAGTGTGTCATACTAGAGCAGAACTGAACTCAGTAAAAGGGCAATTCTGCAGGAGCAGGAGAAGGAGCCCAAGTCATTCCGCTCAGCCTTTTATTGTAAAATACCTTCAAGCATGACTATATGCACACAGACAAGCCTGCCCTTAGCCCAATGGCTGCATCTTTAAAAGGTTAGTGAGAAAAGGCAGCTGGTACTTGAAAACCATCCCCACAGCAGCGGAGAGAAACGTTAATATGAGAAGAAATCACAGAGATAAAGCTGAAGAGAAATGACTGGAAAAAGCAGAACGTGAGGAAAAAAGACAAGAGGGGGTGGGGGGGTGGCACGTAAAGAAAACCTTGCAGAGAAGCTTATTTCACCAGCACTGACTTTGGAAGGAACGCAGCCGTCTCTGAGTCTTCGTTGTCGGCCCTGCTGACGTTGTTGGAAGGGGAGAGCGAGGAGCTAGAAGACGACGCTGGAGCTTTGGGGAGGCTGTACATGTACACGGCTCCTATGACCAGCCCTGCACCCAACGTGAACAGAAGGTCCACGTGGAAACCAAAGAGGTAGATGGACGTAACTGTGGACACAATGATGGAAAAGGAGGTGGCAAACCCTTTCAGGATGTTGTCTGCATATTTCACCACCACAGCCACCAGCAGCCCTCCAAATGCTTGGTTGAAGATCACACCCCACACCATGGGCGTGTAGCCAAAGAGGAAGCCCTTCTCAGTGATGGCATCCCCATCGCTCCACCACATGCCCAGTAGTCCCAGCAGAGTGCCAAAAATGCCCAGCTGCACGTTTCTCAGCCACACAGAGGCTGAGCTGCCTTTCAGGATCTTCTCAAAGTAAACGCCAGCAAAGCCTGAGGACAGGCACGACACCACCACCGCTACTAGGCCTTTAGCGTAGTTCTGGTTAGCGGAAGAGACGACAGCCTCCTTCTGCTTGCTTCCATCTTGCTCCACCTGAACGATGGCCACACCAGCAAAGAGGAGCAGCAGGGAGACCCACTGCACTCGGGACAGGCTCTTCCGCAGCATCAGCACTGAGAACAGTGCCGTAGTCAGAATCTTCAGCTGGTACGTCACCTAGTGTGGGAGACATTAAAGAGATGCACTTAACTACTTAAGACCGACAGACATATTTACAAAAAAAAGAGAGAAAGAACCAAAATAATAAGAAAAACAGATGGTGGTGGAGGTGGGCAGGGGGTCCTCACCTGGAAAGTGGCTGCTGGTAAATTGGAGATGGCCACATATTGCAGGTTGTTCTGTAAGGTGTAGATGAGCGAAGGAACTGCCAGCTTCAATGTGTCCCAATGCTGGACCACAATAGAGTCATACAGCAAGGTCACAAAGTCCCTGAGATTTCCTGAGTTAACAGACATGGAGAGATTAAGCACTCAACCATATTCTAACTAAAGCCCTGTTCACATTACACAACTTCAGACACAATTTCCAGGTAGTAGAAGCACTTTACAAACCACCGACAAAGCCCCAATCGTTGGGAAAGCAGCAGTTCATCTGTGACAGGGAGTCGTTATGTGTGAACTACCCAGAGAAACGATGAAAGGCAACCGTGACCTTGTTGGTGACTGGAACTGGAAATCTGCTGAAGTCACACAGAACTAACAAATAAACAGCCAATCAGAGGCAGGATACCGCTTTCACCATGTAGTTCAGGTCAGTATAGTGCTGGGCCAAACTAAATTAAAGTAGGGGCTGGTGATGCTGGTACAGGTCTAAGACAAATCTGCAGAAATGAAACTGTGACTTCAGCTGCATTAAGTAGAGCTGATCTAGAGCTCACCTCCAACTCTATCTGAAGAGCCGACAAAAAGATGTACAGGTACATCTAAAAAAACAATCAATATAGTGAAAAAGTTCAACGTTTCCTGACTTTCCTTTCAGAAAGTGAAATCAATATATTCATTACATTATATACACATTCATTACACAGAGTGAAATATGTCAAGCCTTTATTTCTTGAAAATTCGATTATGGCTTTCAGATAATAAAACCCAAAAGAAAATTAGAATATATATAGAAAAGCTCTTGAAAAATCTTGGAAAGTCATGCTGTCGCACCTTAATCAGCGAATTAACTCAACACCTGCAAAGGTTTCCTGAGCCTTTAAATGGTCTCAATCTGGTTCAGGAGGCTCCACAATCATAAGAAAGACTGCTGGACTTGACAGATGTCCAGAAGATAGTCATTGACATCCTCCACAAATGGTCATTGCTAAAGAAGCTGATTGTCCCAGCAACAGGGAAAACCGCAGTCTTGAGAGGATTGCCAAGCAAAATCGATTCAAGAATTTGGGGGAGCTTCACAAGGAGTTGACTGAGGCTGGAGTCAGCGCATTATAAGCCACAGACGAATCCTAGACATGGGCTACAAATGCTGCATTCCTCGTGTCAAGCTGTTACTAAACCAGAGACAACATCAGAAGTGTCTTACCTGGACTAAGGAGAAAAAACACTGGACTGTTGCTCAATTTCCAAAGTCCTCTTTTCAGATGAATGTAAATGTTGTATATCATTTGGAAATCAAGGTCCCAGAGTCTGGAGAAAGAGTGGAAAGGCGCAGAATCCACGTTGCTTGAAGTCGAGTGTGAAGTTTCCACAGTCGGTGATGGTTTGAAGGTCATGTCATCTGCTGGTGTTGCTCACTGTGTTTTCTGAAGTCCACAGCGAACGCAGCATCTACCAGGAAGTCTTACAGCACTTCATGCTTCCTTCTGCTGACAAGCTTTATGGAGATTCTGATTTCATTTGTCAAGAGGAAGATGATATACACCAGACCAAACAATGCAGACAACCTGAAGGCCGAGATCAAAGCAACTTGGGCTTCCATCCCCTCCATGCCACATTTGGATGCACTTGGATTCATGCAAAAGGAGCCCAACCAAGTATTGAGGGCATAGGGAAAAACATACTTTTCACAAGCCTGACATTTCTGTTTAAAACATCCTTTTTTATTGATATTGTGATGATATAATTTTCTGAGACAGTGAATTTTGGGTTTTATTATCTGAAAGCAATAATCATCGAAATTCCAAGAAATAAAGGCTTGACGTATTTTACTCTATGCATAATGAATCTATATAATATATGAATTTCACTTTCTGAATGGAATGTCAAGAAATATTGAACTTTTTCAGGATATTCTAATTTTGTTTAGATGTACCTGTACAGTACTACTATTAATGTGGAGATACATGAGGGACTGTGTGGCTGCATTCAGGTGTTATGCTGTTTTGAATTTTAAAAATGTATTAGCTTCAGTTTCCTGGGGGGTAAGGCTCTGTGAGGGCTCCTTTAAAAGTGGGAAGCGAGTCGTTTCTATCCTCAGAGTTTGGTGAGGGTGGGGGTCCTGGCCGCAGAGCTAAGCTGGTAAGAATAAACTCAGGACTACACATTATTATGGCTAAAATCATGTAGTGTGAACAAGGTTTAATTTGTGATTTTACACCATTACATTAGTAAAGAGGTATTTTGCCAACGTCTTGAGGCGAAAAAAAAACCCAAAAACAACAACAACAAGACAGCATTATCACACAAATAAAACACTTTGTGTTCAGGAAAAGGCTTTATTTTCTCTCCTGCTGGTTCAGATTCTTTCCACTGCTGTATTCCAGGAACAGAATTCTTAAAATGCTAAAATGACAGAATTTGAGATGCTTGTAATGCTGAAATGACAACTTACCTTTTCTCTGAAACAGGATGATAACAAGACACGTGAAGACTTTGAGGACCTCTGCCATGACCACAGCAGACGTGGTGAAGAAACGATCACCTGGCAACGTTCGTACATAGCGGATGCTGAGGATAAGTGAAGCGTTCTGGATCACCAAAACTGCCAAACTGATGTACTTCAGCTTCTTATTAGCTGTTAACAAGAAAAGAATATCTGGAGTCATTTTTAACTGTTTAAATTCAAGAGCAATGCAGGAACATGACATCAGCAAGGTCTTCAACTTGCCTGAGTTTTAAAGTGCGGTTGGAGTTGCAACATGATTTTCATGTTCTATTTACAAAACCATTGAATCTGTACAACATCAATCTAAACAGTTTATCCTTCTAATGAGCTTACGTTAGCAAACAATATCTACAACCTCAGAGAGAAACGGTGTGAAATGTCTGTTTGGAATATCAGTGCTGTTTAATTTGGCTTGTCTGTGGTTACACCCACTGCTGAAGATACTTTGGAGGATATTTGCCTGGTCCACCTTGGCAACACCCCAGTTGAATAACAACAAATGCTCCATTCATGCACTCAGTAAAGCACCCCACCCCCAGCCTCAGCCACACACTTACATTTAAACTGTGTGTTTAAACAACTCCACACACTAGGAAAATTACCCAGGGAAAAAAATATTGTTTATCATAAGCCAGTGCTACAAAATAATAAAATTAAACACTACACTTAACATAATGACAAAATGATCTATTAACAAATATAGGCATATGTACCGTGACTGTTTGTATTGCAAAATAACAGTGACTAGGCAAACAGCCTCATTAAACACTTTTTATTGTACTCAAAGCAAACACAGTAATATGAGAAGAAAGCAGCTGATCCGTCATTGGCTTGGATATTGGTACAGGTTTAGAGAGAGGACATGGTGTGGAAAAAACCCACATTTGCTGGAAGCTTAAATCTGCTCCCCTGGAAAGTGTCAAATGACAAATGCAAAAACACTGAGGTGTCAAAAAAAATGGGTGTCCCCACTTGCATTTCTGTATGTATTAAAGGCAGAAACACTTGGTTTGGATAACAGGTGTGCGTAATGTTAGCATCCTTCCAAAGTATTTTTGAAACTGCATATTAGTGCATGACCACTGCATTGTGGGATATATACACGTTGTCCTCAGAAAAGTGCGAGTTGTGAGTGTGTTTCTGTGTGTGGTTCTCTGCACTGTGTATTTGCACATTTAAGAAGTCCTAAACGGCCGATGTTCAGCTCAGACTGGCCTGGCCTGGCCCTCCACAACCAGACACCTGACCTAAAAACAGTGTCTGATCAGCATCAGTGAACCAACATTTCCTAATTCCAAACCTAGGACTGTGATTGGTTATAACAGGCAGAAGCAGACTGGTGTATTGTCCCGTGGGATTGATGTGGTTCTAAACAAACTGTTGAGATAGAGTTTTTGCATTACAAAGATCAAAACTGATACCTTTTTGTTTTTCAGAGAAAAAGTCTGAATAGCATAGAAGTTTAAATAAATACATTAAAACAACTCACATCATGTTAAAATGCTATTATTTTAAAAGGATATGTGAATAACTAAATTGACAAAAATGTCAGCTTTTTAAGTGCTATTTCATTTTGAAAAACTGGTCTCTAATGGAAGAGTAAAAGTTTTAATGTATAACTTTTTAAAATGTGAGTATCACAAAGCATCCTTTAGTAACTGAAAGGTATCGTTTGAATGTTTAAGTTAGAATGATCTGAAAATTGATAGTCCTCATTCTATAAATAATTCAGAATTTCAATATGCTGTGCAGTGTCACACTGAAGGGGGTCTTTAATGTCTCTCTCTCTCTCACACACACACACACACACACACACACACACACACACACACACACACACACACACACACCACAGTCCACGTAAGCTAGGCGCTCACAATTTTACTTCCTGGTTCCCTACAGGTCGACTTAACATGCCATTATTTTGAAAACAATAGCGCACGAAGGCAGGTATTTTACTGAGGCACCTGGACAGAAGACACATGAAAATAAAAGTATGGAGGGTAACTTGCCCGACTTGTCCGGTAACCTCAGACGGACCGTGTAGGTACATGGATAGTCGGTGTTTGAGCACATCATTTGACTCAGTGCTTCAATAAAACAACAGAAGTTGACCTTACCTTCGCTCTGTCTGCGAGAGGGAAGCTTGTCTTGACCGCCCTGCGAGCCGGGACTGTCGTTGCCCGCTGCCATGCTGCCAAGCTAAACCCCTTCCTCCTCCCCTCGGCGGCAAGTGCCTGTTTTTCTTTACGAAGCGTACCCTACAAACCCACTAAATTAAACGCAACATTGTCATCTCTTAAATCTCAAAAAGCTAAATTCCCCATTACGCTTCCCAGACCACACAGCCTTCCAGACAGGCGACGTCCACGACAGCGCCTGCACTCACTTCCTCATCCTCGATGGATATGAGTGCGGGCGCTACACCGCCACCTGCTGCCTGGGAGGAGCGCCCAATGAATTACTCAGTCAAACATATTTAGGGCGAAGTTGTACACTTATATGTGTGGTTAAGGTTGAGATATTTATACATAATTAGCGATTACGTCATGGCTTTTCAGGCTTATCCAGCTGAGTACATGTTTGTGTCCTTTTTATACTGAAGCACTCATACTGGGGTGAGGCCTCAGGTGCTCGAGAACACGCCCCTTTTGTCTTACATCTCTTTTTGGAGCTCCGCCTATGAAAACTGCTTGACGTCATTTTGACAAAAGGATTTTGGTTAAGGCCCGCTGAGGCCAGAAGGAAAACCCCCTTTAATCCACAGCCCTTTGTCAACAAACTACTTAATGAGCCCCTATTGTTAACACTGATCCCTCGGGTCCTCACTGGAACTAGGAAATTCGACCAGATCAACCCAATCCTGTCCAAATTACACTGGTTCCAGCTAAATCCAGTAAAATTTTAAAATCTTACTACTAACTTAAAAAGCCCTACACGGCCTCGCCCCCGAATACCTTAGTGAACTTATCTCTATTTATGAACCTGCACGTCCTCTTAGATCATTAGGTGTTAGATATTTAGTGGTTCCCAGAATTAAAAAAAACTACAGCAGGGGGAAGAGCATTTTCATACAAAGCCCCAGCTCTGGAATAATCTTCCAATCAAAGTTCGGGACCCAGACACAGTCTCTGCTTTCAAGTCTAGGCTAAAAACGTACCTGTTCAGCCAGATGTTTGTTGATTAAAATTAAAACTCCTGATGGACATAGAGAACTGGAGTGAACTGCGACGCTGTCGTCCCATCACTCTCACGCGTTCTCTCAAGTTTGATGATAGTGGAGTGGGGGGGCGCTGGTGTCTTGACCATGACCATGACCCCAACTCTGTCCCTTCTAGCGACGCTGCTATAGTGAAGTTCACTGGAGTCTTATTCCTGCTTAGTCCGGCTTTGCACTCAATGCTTATTCTTTAGTTTTATATCTTCACCAAACAAACACTAACTCTGTTCTTTCTTCCATCACTCAGAGGAGAGGAGCTGCCACCGATGTGTCCTGCCTGCTGGACGCTCATCAAGGCCCACCTGTACACTAGAGACTGCAGTGCTTCTCCATCACCAAAGCTTCCAGCTCATGTTGTTGACTCCATCCCATCCATCTCCATCTTGGTCTAGCTGGCCTCCACTGACTGACCATCATCACATGTTCATCTGATGCCTGCACCTCAAACAATGGAACTCATCATCTGACTGTTCATTATCTATTATCCGGTGTCGACCAGAGGAGGATGGGTTCCCCTACTGAGCTTTGGTTCCTCCCAAGGTTTCTTCCTCAGTTCAGAGAGTGTTTTCTTGCCTCCGTCCCTTTGGCTCATTAGGGGCTCGGACCTGGATCTTGTAAAGCTGCTTTGTGACAACATAGCACTGTAGAAATAAAACTGAATTGAATTTAATATTTATTTCTGTTTTTTCTGTTTTTCTCCAGCATGCGCTGCTAACCATTTTGCTAACAATGCTCTTAACACCCCTTTTCCATACTACCCACCTGTTCTCCACTCCACACACTACACAGTCCATAATGCATTGCTCCCCCACAAAACGCCACTGAAAACAAGTGAATTCAAACAAGTTGCCCAAACTAGCATTGCGTAGCCTAGCCGCCATGGTCGTCTTCAATGCACCAAAATACTCAGACTCTCTGTGTATTGTAAAATAAAAACGGTTGTAGAGTTGATCTTATCTTCATGCAGCATATGATAAGCTTTACTAAGTATAACCTCACAATCCGGTTGTCATATCCTGGCAAGAAGGAAAAAAAACATTCTATGCTGCTGGAAAATGGCTCTGCATTTTTATACCAAATTCTTTGGTATAAAAACAGCAACACTGAAATGCAAAAAATATTATAATTATTAGGCATTATACATATATATATAATTATATACTGTTGGGCAAAAAAGTATTTGGCAGCCACCAAATCTATATGCATATATACATAAGATACTGTTTTAGATGAACATCTTTAGAAGAACAGCTTTTTGCTCATTGTGGTTTGGCTGTGAAGATTATAACTGCACCAGAGGCCCTTCCTTCTCATTTATTGCCAGGAAAGTGGTAAAAGTAACCGCTTCTGTGGTTTTAAAATCGCATAACGATGGCCATGATTCACAGTATTGGCACAGTTAAGGGTCAATGCTGCTGCATATTTCCATGAATCTTGCTTTATTAAAAGTGTCTGTTCATAGGAAATAAGTTAGCATGCTGGTTTTGTGGTTTCTCAGTAGGCTTATGAGAGAGAGAGAGAGAGAGAGAGAGAGAGAGAGAGAGAGAGAGAGAGAGAGAGAGAGAGAGAGAGAGAGAGAG
>JBBIGC010000018.1:16808768-16844509 GCA_037576955.1 Lepidarchus adonis
ATAATAATAATAATAATAATAATAATAATAATAATAATAATAATAATAATAATAATAATAATAATAATAATAATTACTTCATAGTCACTTTACATGAGTAGCACAAAAGTAGTTTAACTACACATTTAGAAATGAAGAAAAAAAGGGAGAAGTTTGTAATTGTTTTGAAAGAAGAGCAATCAAGACGGAAATGGGCAATTCTAGAGTATCAGACCCAAGACACTTCAGGAGGAAATTCTGTGAGGGGCAGCAGGTAGATTATTAATTATTACTACCAGATCTTACAGAGCAATGTTTCCCACACAAATAATTGACATGGGTGGGCCATGTAGTGAGTATATTAATGGCCACAAAAGTAAATCTGAAACTAATTTCATCATTCTTCATTTATTTATCCATCTGAGGGAATTATGATATCCACAATCAATTCATTGATGCAAAGTTTTGATGGTTCAAGGATTGAGTCAGAGTATCTCCATAATGGCAGGTCATGTCAAGTGTTTCAGATGTGCAGTATCTACTAAACAGCGGTCCAACGAAAGAAAAACAGGTGAATTGGTATCAGGGTCATGGGCACCCAAGGCTCTTTGATGCATGTTTAGAGTGAAAGCTGGACCACACAATGCACTATAGACAGAGCCATTTTGGCTGGAGGGAGACTTGAACAATATCAGGCAGAATAATTTAATTATTAAAGTGTATGAACATCATGCAACATGCTGCAAAGTTGTCATGGTTAAATCAATTATCAGTTTTTCTTCAGGTTAGAAAGAAACAGACTTGCTTTAGCTAAGGCTAGACCAACAAGCATGTGACCATGTGAGTTCAAGGTTATTTGAAGGTTTTGGATCCTAATATTTTTTTACTAAAAAATGGTTTTACTAAAATAAGAATGGCTAAAAAAAGGTCTTTTCCTCTGCCAGCCCAATAACTTTGGTAAAAAACATACCTCAACCCACTTCCTCAACAAATTAATATAATTATATTTCAGATTCACTGAGTGAAGTTTCAGGAGCTCACAAACGTATAAGGGAGTAAGATTGGGAGTAAGCTTGAAAGTCGAAATTTTAACCTTTTTTAATTGATGGTATGCAGCTTTATCATAGCTTGCGAACAACCCCCCTACCCCCTCACCCCAGCATTCAACAGCTAATGAGTGAATTGATTCAGTTTATTGCAGTGAAAACCACAATGCACAAACTTCACTCGAGATATCATTTTCACAATGTTTTATGCTTTTATTTTTGTTCAGTTTATAGCATAAAAAGTAACTATGTGCCAATGTTTCATGAAAATATTGTGTATTGTGTCCATGTTCTAGAGAGACTGTGTTAACATTTTCAATTACAAAATCATCAAAATCTGCTATTTATCAAGAGGTGCCCAAACTTTCCCTGGTGGTCTAGTGGCTGGAATTCTGTTCTCTCACTGACATATTCTGGGTTTGATTTGGGCAGTGGTAGCCTAGTAGCCAGGTTGCAAATTCAAGTTGTATTTTCCCAATAGGCTGCGGCTTATACATTGATTTTGCAAACCTAATATTGGGTGCGGTTTGCTTAAATGAGGCGGCCTAACTAAAAACATAAAAACTCATTCGCTTAAAGTATAATTCAGGGCGCAAAAAAACGACATCCCAGACCTCTCTTGAGCTTGCCCCGCGACCGTGGTCACTAGCTCGACTGAGTGGCAACGTCACTCATGGTAACTCCCCAACTTCAAATGCGAACACTTCTTCTGACCAGCCAGCACAGAGACTCATTTTGATGCAGAGTTCTGATTTATTATATAGTTTATTATATATTTACATTGCTAAACTAAGAAACGCTCTATCACGGTCTGTTGCAGAAAAACTAATTCATGCTTGTATAAACTCAAGACTAGATTATTGCAATGCCCTGCTATCAGGATGTTCCATAACCACTCTAAACAAATTTCAATTAGTTCAAATTGCTGCAGCCCTGGTCCTCACTAGAACTAGGAAATTTGGCCATATCAGCCCAATCCTGTTCAAATTACACTGGCTTCCAGTTAAATTCTGTATCAATTTTAAAATCTACTAACTTATAAAGCCCTACACGGCCTCGCCCTCGAATACCTTAATGAACTTATCTCTGTTTATGAACCTCCACGTCCTCTTAGATCATTAGGTGCTGGATATTTAGTGGTTCCCAGAATTCAAAAAACTACAGCAGGGGGAAGAGCATTTTCATACGAAGCCCCAGCTCTGGAATAATATTCGGGAAGTTCGGGACTCAGACACTCAGTCTCTGCTTTCAAGTCTAGGCTAAAAACGTACCTGTTCAGCCAGATGGAGGCCACTGAGTCTGGATTTCATGGACATAGAGAATTGAAGTGAACTGCGACACTGGTGCTGTCATCCCATCACTCACGCGTTCTCTCAAGTTTGATGATGGTGGAGTGGGGGGGCGCTGGTGTCTTGAGACGCTCTCATGACCATGACCCCGACCCTGTCCCTTCTAGCGACGCTGCTATAGTGAAGTTCGCCGGAGTCTTATTCATAGTCCTGCTTTGCACTCAATGCTTATTCTTTAGTTTTATATCTTCACCAAACAAACACAAACTCTGTTCTTTCTTCCATCACTCATCACTGAGAGGAGCTGCCACCGATGTGTCCTGCCTGCCTGACCCTCATCATCCCTGTACACTAGGGACTGCGGTGCTTCTCCATCACCAAAGCTTCCAGCTCATGTTGTTGACTCCATCCCATCCATCTCCATCTTGGTCTAGCTGGCCTCCACTGACTGACCATCATCACATGTTCATCTGATGCCTGCACCTCAAACAATGGAACTCATCATCTGACTGTTCATTATCTATTATCCGGTGTCGACCAGAGGAGGATGGGTTCCCCTACTGAGCTTTGGTTCCTCCCAAGGTTTCTTCCTCAGTTCAGGGAGTTTTTGCCTCCGTCGCTTCAGCTCATTAAGGGCTTGGACCCGGATCTTGCTTTGTGACAATATCTGCTGTAAAAAGCGCTGTAGAATGAAACTGAATTAAATTGAATTGTGCAGATTGCTTTTCTATTCCAGCCACAAAAATGGTGAATCGCTGTACCCCCAGGTTTCAAGGGATTTCCACATATATTCCACATTTTCTGCCAAGCAGAGTGGACTGATATGCTATGGTGCACTGCAGAATGACTAGTTTTATTTCTGTACAACTATAGTGGCAGCACAAATACTTATTACCTTATTTAAAAACTATTCAAAGACCAATGACTCCACGTTTGTCATATAAGACAGTAGTGAATAAAAAAGACTAAAATGGCTCCCTGCTCCCTACATAGTGCACTAGGAGTAGCTCATGCATCCAAACAGTTCATAATGTCAAATAATCAGAATCTGGGATTCAGTCACATGCACATAGTTTTGTATTGTGAACACTGAAATGTTTGGTGTAGTGGTCAGTTACACTATACAGGGGTAAAGAGCAAGTTGCGATTCAGCTAGTTTTCTTTGGGCCTCCATGTCTCAGTCATGCACTGATGTGAAAAAAAGTGTTAAAAGCAGGAGGAACCTGAAATATGAGACAGGGGGTTGGTTCATTACCCATTAGGTGGTAGCAACAATCCCTACTTCAGGAGAATCCTATTCGTTGAGCGTTTTACATGCTCCATAACCTTTCCAATGTTTTCCCGTAGAAATGGCATTGGTGACTTGCCCTACGATTTATGTCACACTAATTTAAGAACATTTTTATGTAGAGAATGAATTTGCCATTTCTTGTAGCAACATCAAGCCTACAAATGGATCATGTGCCGATCAGCTGTGAAAAGCATGGGACGCCCAGGAACCCCCCACCCACAGTCTTAGTTTCACTTCATGATCCATCATTGGATCTATACTTCAATTCTTGCTGAAGTGAGGAATTGATGTCACACTCTTAATTAATTTTAGTAAACAAGACACAAATTTGTATTATAAATTTAATTTTTCTTAAATATGGTCATGTGACTGTTGCCACATTACAAAAACAATACACAAGTATTTACAGCAAAGCTGTTGTGCAAACCCAAGCAAAACAGCAAGGATTAAAAAAAAAAATAAAAAAAATAAAAAATTATACAATTTAAAAAAATAAAAAATATCCAATTATAAAACAAACGATCAGAAACACATTCAGTTTTGTGCCAGCAATCCACACCTACATTTGGTCCTGTGTATTGAACATAAATACTCTTAAAACAACAACAAAGATGGAAAAGATTCTGTTAGTAAGTAAATTTGGAGGCAGATGGTGTTTAAGGTCTCTGGGTGAACACGGATAGTGGAACAAAAACCATGTTTATGTTTCTAAATGACATGACAACATTCACGCACTAATGTTCGATGATTTTGACCACGGAATACAACAGGTGAACATATGCATTCACAAAACTGCTGAAATTCTTGGCAAAAAACAAACAGCACCATATTAGTATCTCCCAGAGCGCCATCTAGCGAACAGTATCATTAAAACCAAGCAGAATTCAGAGGAATACATTCTCTTCTCTAGTGCTGTAAACAGTCCTGTAGCTCCACCACACACCTGACAGTAACATAGCTTTGCATTCTCATAAACTCAAAACAGGTGTGTGTTGACGGGGTTTGCTGTTATACCAGAATTCCAATGAAGAGGCAGGTGGACATGGGATCCAAAGTCTTTACCCCCTCTTAGAACGAGGGGAGAGTAAAAACTACACAAACAACCTGTAAAACCAGGCATCACCAAGTGACTGAAAGTCAATGATATGACACTCAAATCTGGGAGTATAAACAAAAGCAGAACTTCAGAAACTTCAGCCCTAGAGTCTAAAATATAAATATATTATGCATTTGTATCAATAAATAACCAGCAATAAATTAAAAACCTAAAAACTCCAGTCACATATCCGGTCATGTAGGGAGAGCTTTGGATGGCACATGGAACGTTGCATCTGCAGCAGAACAGGGCTGGATATCGGGCATAGGACGCAGGAGATTGTCCACAGAGAGCAAAAATAGGCCCGAGAACTTTTCCAAAATGAAAGGAAAAAAAGAAAGGAGTATGATAAATAAGAATGAAGTGGGCAACCAGTGTGTAAATAGTCCAGTGTTTAAACAAATGGGGGAGGTGAAGTTTCTTCAACCACTTTCAGTCCGATTTAAAGGCTTGGTGCAATATTATTCTCCTCTTGCAAATCTCCAATGTCCTCAGCACTCTCCATCATCCACGGGTGCAGTAAAATCTGCTCCAAGGTTGGACGGTCTTCAGGGCGGTAGGCCAAGCACCAGCGAATAAGAGATTGGCATTCTGTAATAAGAACAGTAAATAAATTAAGACAAAGCCTCAATATGCTATATCTGAAATATCGATTAATAAAGGCAAACGTCTGTAAGACTCACCGTTAGATATACGCTTAGTGAAACTGGGTTTTGCTTGGACAATGTCCCGGTCTCGTTCAAAGGGAATGTCCCCACACACCATATCAAACAGCAGAACTCCCAAAGACCAAACCGTGAGAGGAATGGCTTCATAGCGCTGTTGAAGAATCCATTCTGGTGGACTGTAAACTCTGGTTCCTTAAGAAAGAGCAAAAACAGGCCATTAAGAACATGGTCTCCAAGATCTCCAACCTGTAGCCCAGAAACCAGCTGTGAGCTTTTATTTTGAAAGAAGAGTTTAATGTTCTCATCATAACTAGATTTCTTTATAATTTGACTGTTTCTATTTGAATGTTTTTGCTCTGGACTAAAAGCTCAGTCATTTACCTTCAAAGTCAGTGTAAGCAGAGTCCTTCAGCAGAGAACCAGATCCAAAGTCGATTATTTTGATGTCTCCAGTGCGGGTGTCTACCAAAATGTTCTCATCTTTGATGTCTCGATGCACCACTCCTCTCGAATGGCAGAACTGAATAGCTTCAATTACCTGTTTCAAAAACCTGCAAAAAGAAAGAAACTTTTAAGTCTAAGAGTAAATGTACAAGTTTTTAGTGCAAAGATTTCAGATATTGTTCAACTGGTAAAATAAAACATACTGTTCTCATCTATTTAGAGTGGAATATCTCTCTCATTTTGTACCTTTGTGCAATGGGCTCCTCCACAGCACCACGTTCAGTGATGAAGTCAAAGAGGTCCTGGCATGGCTGGGGTCTCTCAAACACAACGAGGAATCCCTGACCTGGCACTTCAAACCAATCCAGCATGCGGATGATGCCACGATGAGAGGGCCCTGCTGCCAGCCCACCTCCCAGCTGTGCCAGGAGTGCGATCTCCATGGGAACAGGGTTTTTTTCATCAGGCTGTGAAAGACAGAGATGAAAATGATCAGATGGTGCAAATTAGATCACCAAAATTGACAAAGAAATGGTTATATATAATCTTCAGGAGTTCACCAAGTTTGACTAACAATCAAATGTTGTCTATGGGTGAAATAAAAAAAGTAAACCGATCAGTTTAAACAGGTATTAAGTTAACCCATCTTTAACAGAAACACACACACATTTAAAAAAAACCCTTCACGTCATTTGTGGTACATAAGTTTTGGAACAAAGTAGGGGAAATACTCTTGGTTCTCCCTCATGGGTTATTCTGAAAAACCCATCAACGTCACTTAACCACTACGTCACACCAGGCGCATGGCGGGAAGGATACAGAAACTACCGCTAGAGGGCGCAAGATCATCAGTCAATATAATCGCCTGCTTACCGCGCACAGCGAGTTTTTAAACGACTAGATGAAATGCTTATTCTATAATTTAATATCTACTAGTTTAGTGATGTATAAAATAAAATAAAAAAAAATGTATCAGGTGTTTGACTCACCAGTCGTGCCCACTGTTGTACTCTGTCGTGGGATACTTGTTTGATTGCAACCTGTACACACAAAACAAATTTTTAGTTTTAAGAGAAATAGATAAAACCCCAAAGTATTATTATCGGGCTCTTCGTTGACAATGTACCTGTAGGCCATCTGAGATTCGCTGCCCTGCGAAGACCGAGCCGAATCCGCCGCTTCCCAAGAGTGCTCCAAACCTGTACTGCTTTTCAAACGGCTCTTTAGCAGCAACTGTAGAGAGAAAATCAGAAACGTTATAAACACAGCCCGGGAAACTGTAGCCTAGCAACGCCGTGGTGGGCAGGTTGAGTACAGACACCCTCATACGGGTCCTGCTCACACTAAACTACACGAGCGGGGAAAATTACGGGGAAAAATACTACGAAAAGGAACGTATAAACAAAGCAAATAAAGGTGGGTAAAGCTAGCTGAGAAAGAATCTTACCAGTCTTCCCTCTCACTTCGTCTGCTTCGTCCAAGCGCAAGTCAACCATCCGTCTGTCCAACATTTTCACGATACTAAAAACCTGAACGTCCACACAAAAAAGTCGAACAAAACCAGGCTGTGTATCCAGCGGCTAGTTTCTTAGTGCGAAAAAACTCCCTCAGTTCAGCATATCCACGTTTTAACGAACGCTGAACAAGTTATACTTTAGTTTAGGTTAAAACAAATGCGGTAAACTCCTCGTTCGCGCGCTCGAGTGAACACCACACTACTACTACTCCCTTTCTTCAACTCTGTTGACGTTTTAAAAGTTGACATTCGCAGTTACGCCCACTGCCCCGCCCACGTCCAACCACGACCCACTCGCAGTTTGTGTTTTGAAATGAACGGCCAATCGCGTCCCAGAGTCATTCAAATATATGAATATTAATGAGTCCGCCAGTGAGATTCTCAGAAGTGAAGCGCTTCAGCGACCTTCCAGTGAAGTGGCGCGCACAAATCGAGCGCCATCGCCCCGGTCATGTCGCCCGCCCAAAGACGTTCGTTAAACCGTAGTGGGGGAATAATAATAATAATAAAAAAAAAACAGGTCATGTTCTGAGTTTGTGGAAGATCTCGTCTGCTTCATTAGTTCATGTTGGTAACCTAAACCCACCTCATATGGAGCTCACTCACAAGAGATGTTCAATAAAATGTATTGAGAAATTGCTGAACTTCTAACTGGAGAGGGACGGTAGAGGATCAGTACAAGCCTATAAGTTTTCCTTCCTGCTTTCACTCTTGGGTTACGGGAAAAGGAGCCTTGGCTTGAACAACCAGAGTCCAAACAGCCAATGAATGCAGACTGACTGGTATCTCGCAGAACTTACCATCACTCTCTTCCAACCACCCTACAGGTCTCCTGCAGAAAGCCTGCAGCTGAAATTTGTAATTTTTTAAAGCAGAAGAGTCTGGATAATAGCCTTCGCTGCTGTTAACATCCAAGTTCCTTTTCCCTTATACAGGCCCAAGAGCGACTGCATGGATCCTGATTACTTTTTAACAACAGGACCCTTAGTCACAATCTTATTGTATAGCTTCTGCATCAGCTTTGCTTCTTACAGCCTGGAAGAACCAAAGAAACTCCCCAAAGCAGTTTGATGTGCTTTAATAATGCAGCACAGAAACCTTGAGTAAACCAGTGTCAAATCAGGTGAAAGCTTATGGAGTCCACCATAAAAGAATTTTTTGCACATAACATCTGCAAACGTACCTAAAGCTGTAAAATAAGGGACCATTAAAAACGTCACACTTCACTAGTGTTTCCACAATACTCAACAACACAGAGATCGAGCAGATTTCTTCAGAAACTTCTCCTTTTTATTCCAAGAAAAAAAGAGCATTTTTCATCCCAAACAAGAAAATAAAATACAACAAGCTTATATTAATTAGTTAAGATGATACAGTATGACATTTTTATAACTTTTTTTGTTTTCCCATGTTTTTTCTATATTATGTTGGTTTAAACATGCACCTAAAGAAGTCCAATGTTGTCATCAGTGGCAATAGAAAGCAATGTAGTGGTGAAGGAGGTCTTACTGTGGTGGGTCATTATTACTGATAGATGACAAGGAACAGTGATGAAAATATGGAGGGTGCTGGGGGAGAGATGTATTTTTCATGATGAATGGAGAGAATGAGATTTGATTGATCCCCATTGTTCGGCCTCCCCCTGAGGGGCAGAAGGGCTGCATGGCGTGCCTTTATCAACTACTGTCTGGAGAAGGTTCCCTATGCATGGCGTTTTTCTTCATGCTGTCGAGGTACTCCTGTTGCGATACGGCCAAAACTGAGGCCAAAATCTCATCGTCCTCCCAATCGGTCAGACCTGCAACAAATAAAATGAGGGGGAACACATAGTTCACATGCAAAAATGATTTAAATCTACTTCCACACCATCAGCAACAGCATAAAGCGAACACATCTTGTGGTTTTGAAGACCAGTCTACACCTCGGCCACAATTAGAATAATCAGCTAACTTCTTGTTCAGCTTCCTGCTAAGATGTAATGCTGAGCGGAATCAGAAAAATAATTACTTTCAGATCAGCGTGTTATCAGTCTTTCTGTCTTGAGCTAGAATAAAAAAAATACTACTTGGGGGAGAAACATACAGTAAAGGCCAAAAGTTTAGACACACCTTCTCATTCAATGTGTTTTCTTTATTTTCTTGAGCATTTACATTGGTAGATTCTCACTGAAGCATCAAAACTATGAATGAACACATGTAGTTAGTGGGATTTCTTGCTTTATCAATGGGGTTGGGACCATCAGTTGTCTTGTGCAGAGGTCTGGTTACTACACAGCCGACAGCCCTATTGGACAACTGTTAAAATTCATATTATGGCAAGAACCAATCAGCTAAGTAAAGAAAAACGAGAGGCCATCATTACTTTAAGAAATGAAGGTCAGTCAGTCCGGAAAATTGCAAAAAACTTTAATTGTGTCCCCAAGTGGTTGCGTTTAGTTGGACGATCATATATTTTTCAACAGGATAATAACCTCAAACACACCTCCAGGCTGTGTAAGGGCTATTTGACCAAGAAGGAGAGTGATGGTGCTGAGGCAGATGACCTGTCCTCCACAGTCACCAGACCTGAACCCAATTGAGATGGTTTGGGGTGAGCTGGAAAACCATTTCAGGTGACTACCTCTTGAAGCTCATCGAGAGAATGCCAAGAGTGTGCAAAGCAGTAATCAGAGCAAAGGGTGGATATTTTGAAGAAACTAGAATAACATGTTTTCAGTTATTTCACCTTTTTTTAACTCCACATGTGTTCATTCATAGTTTTGATGCCTTCAGTGAGAATGAAAGTGAGAATGAAAATATAGAAAACCCATTGAATGAGAAGATGTGTCCAAACTTTTGTCAATGGGTTACCATTTCCAAAGTTCTCCTCATTTAAACCCAGCACTATTTGTAGTAACCTTCAAATCCCTGGTTTTGGCTTAAGCAGTGGTTAAACTTAGTGCTGATGAGAGAGTTTCAGACGTCCATGCAATGGCTGGAGGCACTGAGGGGGAAATCACCAAACCTGCTCTGCTCTAACCACCTCCCAAAACATAAGAACTATTTACACACAAAACTAATTTAGATTTTTTTTCTCTCTTTTTTGTTTGTTTGCATTTATTTTTAATTTATTATAACTTGTGTTTTTGCTGCAGAAAGACACTCAGTGCTGAGATTGATAGAAACAATTTGCTTATATATATATATATATATATTTATACATGTATATAACACAATTGTAGTCAATGTCCTAAAAACACATTCATCTTCAAAATGTTCATGTACACTACTGTGAGTAAATGTTCCCAAATGTAAAGGGAACCGACTGTTTTCAAAAGCTGTAGAGCAGTGATTTTAGTTCCAGTCCTAAGGACCCAATGCACTGCACACATTTCCTGATTCCCTGCTTAACACACCTGATTCAGCTAATGAGGTCATCAGGTGAACTGAGTGTAAAGTGTACCTGAAAACGTTAGACAGCTATGACGTGTACTTGGCTAATCACATTGACCATAAAATCTTTACAGACTGTCCAAAATTTAAAAAAAAGAGCTGTTGTTCATGTATTTGGAATGAATATCACCCGTTTCCATTTGTTCACAACCAACTCCTTCAATATGTTCTGAAAAAAGGTGGAAAAGTTTGCTTGTGTGGGTGATGAGTTGCTTTACCAAAAGTAGTTGGGGACATGTCCTGCATGATAGCCCGATATCCCAACGCAGGGTACAGAGACACTAGCGAGGATGAGGTGGGTCTGTCTGGTCCAACACAAGCCTGGTTGCTAGGACCTGCATAATATAACAGAAGTTATATCACATATCAATGACACTTTTCATTAGGGTGTGTGTTTAAAGACACAGACTTCACATTATGTAACTCAAATGACCCTGCAATGCTTTTCCATTCTCTTTCCATTCAGCTTTAACTTATGTTAGTTATCAGTTGATCAGCTGATTCAGAGGTGACAAAAAATGGAAAACACACTATGAAGTGCTGGGGAACTCCAGGACTAGCACTGAAAACACTTAAATAGTTCATCATCTTCTACAAAGGTGTTCAGTACAAATGAGATTTTTTACTATATGTACAACAGCTTCCCAATGTTCTGCACAGACCACAGTAGACTGAAACTGGCTCCCCATAACTAGGTGGTGTAAAGGAGACACACCTATTAAATGCATTTTTATTGGTGGCAGAAGCAGCTCGCTTGTTGTGACATATTTAAGAGCTATAATGCTTTATAATGTTTATATTCAGATTGCACAAGATATGCTACAGGAAATGTTGGGGACAATATAAATCCTAAGATGACATAACTTCTAGGGACTTCAACACTAGGATGATAACAGGAGTGGTAAAGTAACTGAAAAAAGCAATCATGGCATGTACAGTGGCATAATAGATAAAGTTATCATCATGTGTCTTTTGCATGTAGTTAATTGCTGATTAGAGAAATAATGACTGGTTGCAGATCTAGTTGTGTGGTGGAACATACCAGGTGCACATGGGGATGGGGGTTTGGACAGTGCTAGTGCCGCTCCAGCCGGGGAGGGGGGCTTGGCTACAGGGTCCGAGTGGGAGGGGTCAGGGTTTTCAGGGGAGGGGGCGGAGCTCCGCTGCCGGGGAGAACGTGCACTCCACTCCTCCAGTCCGCTAGAAGCCGCAGCTGTAGCTGAGCTGCAGGTGGCGCTAGCCTTCCGGGGCTACAGGACAGAGAGAAAGAGTGTGTCATCTATTGAACAAATGTTGTTACTTTCACTTTTCAGGCCTTTAAACGAAGACTATGCATTTCTTTGAAATCATCTCAGGTTCACAGGTGGCCGAAGTTGAAAAAACGCAGTGTTAAAACCGCTACGCTCTGACACCAGTCATGAAGAGCCTTAATATGAATATGTATGCAGTCTTTTTTTAACAAACTGTATATAATAGCTTTTTCCAATTCAAACAATCTCAAATTCTACTGAGGCACAAAGATAAAATAATCCAGTGAGATGTTTAATGCCTTGGAGGACACCTGCTCTAGCTTTCATCCATCATTGTGTGATTTGGAAAAGCTAGCAAGCAAATGAATATGGGCTAAATTAGGAGGAATACTGGATAACAATAAAAACGTTAGGGCCATTGTTCAGCTGCCCAAAGAGGATTATGGGCAAGTGAAAATGTGGTACGTAGGGCAATCATATGCAGATTCTCCCCCACCGACCCCTCTCACCTGTCGTGCCTGTTTTTCCTGGTCCCGAAGCCACTGCAGGTATGACTCACGGGCCACCTGCTCTTCAATGGCCTCATTGGTGGCCTCCCAGTCAGTGGCCCTCTTCTTATCTTCCAGCATTTGCTGCTCAATCCACGACTCCTCCGATGTCTTAATGGCATTTTTCATCAGAGACTGATCTGCATACTGTTGAGAGAGAGAGAGAGATACAATGCTTTACCTATTGGCTTCTGTGACTGATTTAGATTAATCAGGACAGAGGCGAGTGAAGTGTATTTCATTAACAAAAGCAAATGGTGACTAATGAAATTGTTTAATGTACACCTTCTGTCCCTGTGAGATTTTTCTCATCTGGCCTGGTGCTTACAGAAACAACCAGCGTGACATAAACAAGACCAGTTGAATTGTGTGTCCTACAATGAACTAGAATGTACTTTCTCTTTCTCTCGCCCTGTCTAGAAGAATGTCTAGACAGCATGTGTTCTGCTCCTGTGCAGCACGTCCGTGTTCACTGTCCAAATGCCAACTGTGCTATCCTCCATCTGTTACACAGAAACTGGCTGATTCCACCAGCACCAATAATGATGAATGCCAACACTGACTAAGCCTGAACACAACACAGTGCAGCTTTAAATATTCAATAGAAACACACACACACACGCACGCGCACGCACGCACGCACGCACACACGCACGCACGCACGCACACAAAAATGCAGTACATACACTCTGTAAACACAAGACGTACATTAACAGCTGCTGAGAAGGATATTATACCATGGCTGAAGTTCATAAAAATTAAGTTAATTAAAATATGAATGCATATTTGAGTTCAGGTGATTTAAAACCATAGGAAATTGTGTATACTGTGTTTCCCCAACGATAGGCCATCACATTCTATAAGACGCAGAAAATGTTCGTTTATGTTTTAAGACTCTAAGATAAGCCGCCCCATGTTATTAGCTGCAACATTACTGAATTTACCAATCTGAAGTAGAAGCATCTTACTTGACAAGGCCCTGGACATTATACCGTAGTTGAGCATAAACAATTAAATTCATAAAATCTGGAACTTAGCGATTCCATGTTGCAATGCAAGAACTACGCTGCAGAATTTACGTGTCCACCATTAGCGACAGCAAAGCAGCACAGGTCGCAATTGATGGATGTGATTTGAAGAAAGCTCAGCCTAATAATTTTTGCATTTCAGTGTTGCTAATTTTATACTGAAGAATTTACATGTAGATAGATATTTGACATCGCTGTGTGACAGAGCAGTTTTCCAGCAAGTTTTTTCTTCTTGCCAGAATATGACAACCAGATTGTGAGGTTATACTTAGTAAAGTTAATCATATGCTGTATTTAGACGAGATCAACTCTACAACCGCTTTTATTTTACAATACACAGAGAGTCTGAGTATTTTGGTGCATAGAGGACTACCATGACAGCTAGGCTAACTGCTAATCAATGCTAATTCCGGCAACTTGTTTGTTTCCGGGGGTTTCCAGTGGTGTTGTGGGGGGAGCAGTGCATTATGGATTGTGTAGTGTGTGGAGCTTTCGCTTTACATGTTCCGCATTTCATACTGACCCATCACTGATCTGTCTTCGATTTGCGTTGCTTTTCGAACTGTTCATAATTGCAGTAAACAGTACATTTAAATTCAACTAATCCTTTGGAGATGTTGTCTTTTTTAGCAAATGGGTTTTCATGTTTTTAGATCGGCCACCTATCCAATTAAGCACGCAGCAATGTATAAGCCTTGGTCTATTGTTGGGGAAAAACAGTATGTATGTGGAAACGTAATATAGAATGTGTTCCAAGATTACAATTTCTTCAATATATGTATGACATGAATGTGAAGATAATAAACATTTACATTATAGCCTTCACAAGCCCCCTCAAAGAAATGCAAATCACTTTATATATTTTATATAATGTGATGTTCTGTATTTTTTCTTTTTGATATTCTATCGCTCACTGTTAAAATAAATCTACCATTAAAATTACAGACTGTTTATGTCTTTGTCAGTGGGCAAACTTAGAAAATTAGTGAGTAGTCAAATAAAGATTTCCTTCACTGTATAGTATCCATTCTACACAATTACCAGTGGTCAGGTTTTTGTTTTAGATACCATTAACCCTACTGACCTCCACAGTCTTATCATTAGGCATCTGGTGCACAAACAAAACGCTACTCTGGTAATAAGGTTCCCCCAGAAAGCCATAGACGTGTGGAATGCTCCCCCACCCACAGAGTCCCCCTCAGAGCTCTTTGAAGTGTGTGTGTTGTGGAAGTAGACTGCTTTGGGACACACTTCTTTGTCTCAGCAGGCTTTGATAAGCTTAGGACTATCACCTACTTCTGACTTTTCTGTCCAGTGAAAACAGGTCAACTCTGGCTCTGACTTGCTTGTGTGAACGCCAGTGACCCAGCAAAGTGGATTCACATTATACTGCCTGTTTCTAAATGAAATACGTCAGCTCTGCCAGACAATGTGGATTTTAGTATTTTGATATACCTAATCCCTGATAGTAAAATAATGTAATTGTACTGCTGTATTGCATTTGCAAAATACTGCTGCTTAGTGAGACTTTAACCATCAATGTGACATGGTTTACACTTGGTCTGTATTATTTTGTCTCAAAATCATTTATACATATAGTTGAGTATAAAGTTGCATATGTAAAATAAAAATTAAGTACATATTTTCTAAGAAACAAAAGTAACTTTTATAAAAACTTTAACACATTGGATACCACCAAACAGTATTTTCTTCCTCCCCAATACTTTAAGTACTTTAAATAAAAAACCCAAAATATTGTGCATTAACTTGTGCACAATGTATACTTATTTTCCTGTAGAAAAACAACATTTAACTTGACCACAGGTCAAGTTTGCCCTCAACAGTGTTAACATAATTTTTCCTTGATTCATTCAAACTTGCGTGGGTGTGTGACTATAGGTCAGTATGCTCTAGCAGACTTTAAAACATTTTGTCACTTGATAGAGGGCTTACTTATCAGGGCTGTAACGATTCCCATCAAAATATATTTATATAAAAATATCTGAAACAAAAGCCGTGGCCAAATGCAATGCTCTAGTTACAAGCTTTTATGCATTTATGCTTCTGATATAACAATATAATACAATGTGATACAAGTAATATCATACAATAAATTACATGGTTACATTCTCAAAATTTGTAAAGTCTTGGTGGTACCATCACTGCAATAACGATTGAGAAAAGATACATGGCACACTAAATTAATTATATTCTTGTGTCCATGCCACTCCAGAAACAGAACAGCAGAAATGTATACATTTTCTTTTTCCCTTAAGAAAATTTTTAAGGTGACTTGCCTCTTGTCAAGCAATGCTCTAACATTATGAATGGAAACAAAAGTGGAGCAGGAAAACACCCAATTAATTTGGAAATCAAGCTTTTTTTACAGTGAGAGAGCACCTTAGATAGGAAATATGCATGTAAACTGCAAACTCGTCACTGCCAGCTCTCTTTGTATCTTCACCTATATAAACTAAGCCAGTAAAAAAGTTCTCTGAATTTACCAAACCATCCTGTGCCATATAGATCACGTAATACACAGCAAGCACGTAGCAGCAGGCCCTGCTGAAATAGCACTGAGCTGCAAGATGTGTGTTTTTCGGTCTTGGAGGGGTCCAATATGAGCAGCAAGTGGAGAGCATGCATGAATACACATAAGCCAAGGTGACACTCCAGCACTTTAAATCAATCACAGTGATGAGGGACCAGCTCTGTCAGATTAGCCTATATCTAAGGCTACTAGAACCATCGCTCTTAATCAAGTACTTCTTCCAGAACAAGATTCCAGCAGTTTGAGTCATTAATAACTAGCTTTAAGTGATTTTTCGCACACTTTGCATTTAGACAAATCAATGAAAACATGTTGTAGAACACACTAAGGAGATTACTTTATTGATCTCTTAGATGAGCAGATATTAAGTCATGAGAAAGCTTCTATGTAACCACAAATGACGTGTAGGACTGACTTTCCTTCACGTAAACTGAAACAGGCTGGGTCACAACTGATTTAAAGATTAAAGTTTAGGACCACACTGCCAAAGAAATCCGTAAACTCCCCAAAACAGAAATTAAAGTTCTAATGAGTAGCTCCACCGTTATTGTTGATCACATCATGCTTGACGCAGGCGTCTCCAAGAGGTGAGTGGGAACATTTCTCCAAGTGGTGAAATTGTTGCAAGAAGGGCATCTACTGACATTGTGTACTGTAGCGTTGTCCTGTTGAAAAACCCAGTCGTTACCACACTGATGAGGGCCCTTAGTCATGAAGGATGTTCTCTGCAACATCTGGACATAACCAGCGGCTGTTTGACGCCCCTGCACCTTCTGAAGCTCAGGAAAAAACACCTCAGACCATTATGGCACCTCCTCATCTCACGTGGAATCTGCTTGTCATGCCAGTAACGTTGGAAACAATCAGGACCATCAAGGTTACATTTTTTCTCATCAGAGAATAAAACTTTCTTCCACCTTTCAATGTCCCGTGTTTGGTGCTCTCTTGCAAAGTCCAAACTGTGTTTGAAGCCCTTCAGTCTCCGATGCCGTCTGATGGTTATGGGGCTGCAGTCGGCTCCAGTAACAGCCTTAATTTGAGTTGAGGATCGTCCAGTGTCTTGACAGAAAGCCAATTGCATCCTCCGATTGAAATTTTTTTGGGTCTTCCACTTGACTTTTTCTTCCGTAACCCTCAGGATCATTTAAGAAATTCCAAATGCCTGTCTTACTGCGTCCCACCTCAGCAGCGATGGAGCTACGAGAGACCAGTTAAACAACATGACCATGTTCAAAAGGGAACGTTTTTTTACAGAATGTCATGATAGTGTGAACCTGACAGAAATGGCAATGAATCCACAGTTAATGCACAGATTTGGCCTTTAAGATTTTGATCAGCTGTGAAACAATCATTTGTTGTCTCACTCCCATTTCTTCTTGCTCTACTTGGAACCTTGTTAAGATCCAACCATGCAACATATAATTTTTTGCCATTTGTCAAGTGGTCTTAAACTTTTGATCTGTATAGGGACTGTATAGTTGATCAAGGAACATGTGTCTCAAGTTTATTTCTTTAGTCTACTCTTATAAGAGCTACTAGAGTAATGTAGTTAACAAGTGACAGAGGTTTATAGCCTCCAGGATCGCATGGAATAAACATTGAATATGGAATAAACTGAATGCCTAGTTACTGAATCTCAAACAGAATTACTTATCGGGCTTCTGACATAATCTGACAAACAGGCTGTTACAACTTGCTTAAATATATATGGTTTTCCAGACCGCAGAAAAACAATGCATTGAATATGAATGGAAAGGTGTCTTGGATGTGTGGCATTATTTTCTTATAACACCTGCTGCCATGGGAATGGATTTTGTGTTTCAGATTCACAGTTTCATATCAAACATGGACAACAGTTACAACATAAATGTTAATATTCTCAGCAACTATGGGGTGTTGGAGTGCTGGGTGCAGGCCCAATTTAAAGACCAGGAAAAAGGGGGAAGCTTCAGTGAAGAAAAAGCAAAGAGGCATAGTTTGTTGTGACCAGAACATTATGAAAACCTTTTTTTTTCCCCAGCACAAGACACAAAACAATTTTCTATTTTCTTAGTGCATATCAGGAAAATGCAATAAGATTGATTCATATAAATGCTTAAAAGTTTAGTTTCTCATTTTGGCACAGATCCATATAATAAGTGGGACAATGGATTGTAAAATAAATGCCTTTGAGTTGGAAAAAGACCCCTCCACTTTTCATCAGGATTTGTTTTCCCATAATGGCTGTCTCACAATACATTATCCCTTGCTTAATGTGTGTTATATGTGTAGATCATCTGGACATCTTCGACCAAATCCCATTTACACGCTAAAACATCCCCAGTCTTTTCAGATGTAATCCAAACTTTATGTTCCAGCATAGGATCACATCAGAAGCATGTTTACTTTCAATTGCGCTTTTCTTTTTACCACACAAATCCAAAAGCTTGGCTTGAGTCGTATATTGGCACATTTCATTTGAACTAGTTCAAGTTACTCAGCCAAACAATCCTTTTTAAATAAAAAACAACAGCAAAGCATTTTGTCCTTACAGCACCGTGATCCAACATTCTTGCTCTAGAAGAATGTTGCATTAAGGGTCAGAGAAGGAGCTTCATGCAGAGAACATGCACCTACCCCTGGTTTGAAGGCAGGGAGGCCAAGCCCCACTCCAATCGTGGCTTTGTTGGGGTTCACCACAGAGTTGTAGTGTATGTTACGATGGTAGCTAACTCTGATTGGTTCATCATTATTTTGATGGATCCCATGGAACGTGTTGATTGGTTCTGAAAAAGGAGATGATAAAACATTATATTTATGTTTTTTTCCTAACACAGCAACAACCTTAAGCTGATTGTGACTTGGTATTGTACAAATGGTGAAAAAAGTCCTGTGCTTCACCAAATTGGAAAAAGATGTTTGTTTGCCGAGTAAACAACTAGATAGTGTGTGAAGTAAAATTCTTAGCATGCTTGTAGGAGATAGGGATCAGAAGCATGAGTACTGTCATGTAGTTATGTGATGCCAAACTCGTGAAGGGTCACAGGACAGATTTTTTTATTTAACTGGTCTTCCAAAGGACATGCAAATTAGTTCAAGTGTTCAGAAAAATGCTCGACTGAGCTTCCTCAGGCCTCAAGACTGGAACTCTTCAATTAACTTTAAATAACACTGGGTTTCAAAAACAAAAACAGTATAATCTTTTACGTCACCAGTTGACTCAATCGCCTACACTTTTTTCTATTTTTACAAGTTCCAAAGTTTTTTTTTTAAATCCATATGAAGACATGTGGTGAAGGGGGCCTCCCGTTCTCCTCACCCGTGCCATACTGATACACTTCCACCGGCCGGTTGTACATTTCAGCCATAGCCTGCATCTCAATGTGGTTCCCGTGACAGTTGTTTTTCCTTTTCCTGTTGATGTATGTGGTGAAGTCTTCTGTCACATAGTTTGAAAAGTAGTCTGCGTTTTTCATCTGAGGATAAAAGGTGCAAAAGTAGTAAGTACCTACAACGGTTGCGGTCTTCTGATTCCAATTACGTGCAGTAACAAAGCAAAAAAACAAAAAAAAACTCACCAAGTAGTCCATGCAGTGTTTGCGAACAACTTCGTGCATATCTTGGTCTCCGTAAACTTGATCGGCTGGGAACAAATAAATACAGATAGAACAAAACATGAGAACAGGGTTTAATAGGAAAAAATATAGATAATCTGGCAAAGACTTTCTGTTGAAGTGTGATGGCGTAAAAAGCGAAAAATGTAAAGTATCATTAGGAATAATGATACAAAATTGAGTCTGTGTAAACAAAGAAAGAAAGAAACCAGAGAATTGGAGAGAAATAAAAATAACTGAATCCTGAACAAAGAATGAGATGTGCAATCCTGCCGTAAATCGGTTAGCACACATTAATGGGATATCACGTTCATTTTGAATGTTTGATTCAAATGTCAGGACCCCTTCCCTCTGTCAACACATTTCATTTTCATTTCAGAGAGTTAGCATTCAGCAATCATTGATCTGAACAGGCCGTTTAGGTCCATACACGCATGCCTGCACTGATCTTTATGCAAGTGACATTTTTTGGCGGGCTCTATCGTGGCCAATCTCATTTGTGTGGCAGCGCATGAGTCAAAAAAAGAAAATGAAAAAAAAGCATGTGCAGATGTAAACAAACTGGTGCGAAGGTTCCTCGCCAAGGCCATGCCTCTTCCTCCCAAAAGCGGTCATATGCAAATGACTGAGGACCCATTCCAGCAAGTCACATGACACCTGCCCGCACTCATTCTCAGAATCTCTTAGTCAATTTCCTCTTTCGCGGCATCAACCTACTTCTGTTGTGACACCAGCGCTGAGGATGCTTCTCTCAATATGTCGCCAAAAAAAGCCAACAGAAACCGAGTGACAGTTCATTGCACATAATTGCTTGATGCATTGAATTATTGACATTTTGTGAGGTGATTTAATTTATTTGAAATAAATATCTGATGTTTGTTGATTTTTTTTAATGCAACGAGTAGAATGGATATATTTACATATTTTTACACAAATATTCTGTGCTGAAATATTCACTCACAGCAATGGCTAAATTAAAGCATGCATATGCATAACCAGAAACAATGCATAGTACACATTATACATCCAAGGATAAACCAATATATTCATGCAATTCCACTATATATAGTGAGCAGCCAATCTTGTGCAAAAGTGATAAATACAAAAACAAAAAACCAACAACAACAGTGATTTAAAATATAATTGAATAATTCTTTAATCTGTTTCTAAACTGATTAGTTTCCTCTGGAAGGATAAACACAAAACCTATTGCTTATGGAGTGTTCATTGTGCAGAAAAGAAAAAGGAAATTAAGTAAATAATTAAATATTTGTTTGTTCTCATATGTGTAGTGCCTAAAAACCTTCACAGTACAAAAATTTCAACAGCAACATTTTATTGGAATGTTAACCTGAAGCAAAAGTACAACAGCTTTTGTCCCAAAACAAAGAAAGAAAAATATATCATGTCAACAAGCGAAAACAAACAGAAAAAAATTTAAATAACAGTAGAGTGTCCATTGCATCACAGACATGCATAGAAAGCGGTGTTTGTTTTTGTATGAAATGCAGCTATGAAATTGAAACTCTTTAAATTATTCAACAGATACTTGCTGAAAGGCTCAAAAAAGTAAAAAAAAGTTTGATAAAAAAGCATAATGTAGATGGTGTACAGGTATGGACCTCCACGCTGAAACAAACAGCTTAGACCTGCTGTTGGAATTTCTGACAACTTTCAGTTCCCATTCTGGTCTGGAGCGGGGTGTTTTCCTTCTCCACATTTGTTTCCATTCATAATGTTAGAGCATGTATGGACACACACACGCATACACACACATACACACACATACATCACAGCAGTAAGTGCTATCCGGGTGAAACAGGGACACCCCCCACCCATCCCCACATTGTGGAATATTTGCATGAACCTGACTCATCTGTGATCATAAACACCTGCCTTTGTTCTTTCCCGATTTCAACCTCAATTTGACAAGCAAATTGAAAAAACCAAGAGTGTCACACAATGCGAGGGATGACTCATCACGCCAAAGGACTTCTCTGCACATAACCTGATGAGGAGAACTAGTAGGAGTGTAACAATACTCATGAACACACGTTTGTTTTTTAGAATAATTCTGTTGGATCACAATTCAAAAGCAATGTCTAATTTTCATTTGTTAATTCTCAGTAAATTATTTCTTTTGTCAGTTTCAAGTTATTTCAGTGACCAGTGTGGGTTTTTCTTTCTGTAACAGAAGAGTACCAACAATTTTGTCTACGTGTGTACATTATAGGTCCCACTTACATTTCTGATGCCCATATTCAATTTGAGTTACAATATTCCTTGTTGTAAAAATGCCGATTCCATCGTGTATAGTAACATTGTACATTTCTTTAAAAATCACTGGGTTAATTTACAAATCAGAATGTAAGGGGAAAAAAAAGTGTGGTCTGTAATGGATTTCAAAAATGTTCAGAATTTAAATGCACAATAATTCGTCCATTATAGGCATCACATACACGTTATAGTTAGGTACAGTACAGAAGTCAATGATCAGGATATGCCACATTGGACAAAGGGGAGGAATCACTCCAAAAGCACTGGTGAGGATTTTTGTTGATATGGTCAAAAGACATGTGACATGTTACAACACAATGAAACAGGAAGACAGTCCAGACAAGTGCCGGTTGTTGACAAACAACAAAAAGTTTTGTGTGTGTCTTGGGAAGTTTTCTGAGAGATGAGTTTCCCCAGACAGGTTTTGCAAGAAAATGATACAAGCTGGTACAAGATGCAGAACATTGAATACTTAGTAATATTATAATGTAATCTAGGACTACTAGTAGTATTACAACAGTAATTAATGATTGGGCTATACTGTATCTTAGCTAGTCCAGTTTAAGCATGAGAAATCAGTAAATCAACTGAAGAGACTTACAAAATCTCTACAAAATCCTGGGCATTGCTTATTCCTGAACAAAATGCACATGTGACATTTCAGACTGGATAGCAATGTCTAATATAATGGGAATTTTCTCAATTTCTTTTAAGATAATCTGAGTTCATAAGGCAATGATATGGCTTAACAATTTTAAAAAATTATTGGAATGAAGAGAAATGAGGACTATTCAGTTGTGGCTTAACCTACTCTTAAGACTAGAGTTTGCTGCAGGAGAATTACATTGGAAGAGCAGTTTAGTCACACTAATTCTGCTCTGAAGTTTTCTGTTCAAAATAGAGACGTGTGATGCAAGCTAAGAAAAATAAACTAAAGATTCTTCCTCTGTATGTAACTGCAGAGCTTAGTCTTCAACAAGAAGATTTAGACAGAGAAGGACACATAGCATACAGCCAAGCATTCACAACTGAATGCTGCAAAGCACATATGCAACACAACAATGTACACCAAAATACTCCATGTAGCAACTGTTCCGAGCAAAGGCTATATACTAACACAAATGGAGTTTCTTCATTTAACTATGCAACACAAATTGCTCAACTCCAAAAAAGGGCTGGTAACCTTTCACTAACACTGGTGACCAATGATGAGAAAGGTATTCAAGCCACCACAAAAAGAGGAAGAGGAAAAAATAGCTTGTTAAGTCTACAGAGAAACACACCGAGAAGCAACTAGATTTCATGGGAAAGAAGAAGAGGCTGGGTCCGTCATTTAGCAGAAACAAAACCACAAGAGCGCCTCCGACGATGGAGGCCGCAGATAGCGGCGCACTCCTAACCAACGAGAGCTGTTCTAAGAAAGAGGCGGGCACCAACTAAGGCCGCGCAAATGCTGGACAAGCCGGAAAACGCCCCTTGAATACTGCAGGCCTTTGATAGTGTTTATCACCCGAAAGCAGAGTTCCCAGTGACGTCGTAAGGCAGTAAAGGTCCATTCTTCACAAGAATCCTGAGATGATCCAGAGGTCACGTGACTTCAAAAACCTCATTCAAGCCTTCAAGTATCAGGAACTACGTCACGCCGCAATACTATGTAAAAAGATAAGCATGACCAAATTCAGCGAATACATGGCATGCAGTGGCTGTACAGTTAAACAAAGAATGGAGCTCAATTTTAATAAGCCATTATAATTAGGCTGCAGAAGAAACTTCTACATATAGAAACACACCACTGAAGAAAGTTGAGCCCTAAAAGCTCTTTATACCCTTCTACCATTGAAAATGTAAAAGACAAGTGTGTTCACGATTTGATTCAACATTGATTATTTCACAAACCATTTTCAGTATCACGATTTGCAGAAATGTGTTTCGGTTCGATACCCGGGTCTGAAGTCAGTATGAAATTTCCCACAATCTGCTAAATTTTCATGAAGTCACACATGCAAACACACTTTATATTATTAAAGGTCAAAGGTCCTGATAATCTAGTCATAAGCAAAAGCCATTTCTAAGCACAAAACACTGAAAAATTAAGTAAACATGAGGAGTGACTGGCAAATACTTTGCGTCACATGGATTGTGTGATACTTTGATCCATACATTGATAACAATGGATTTATTATTATACCCCTACTTAAAAGCTGATTTCCATCAGGAACTACACATTTGTTTAATTAATTAAACAATGCATTAAGATATTATTTAAAAAATACTCTGAAACTTACAAATGATGCAGATAGTGAAAAACTGAAGTATGGGCTAACAGATAGGACTTAAGGAAATTAATGGGATAGAAAATACCTGCATTGAGAGATTGTGCTAGTGGTAATATTACTGCATTTTCAGACCATGACTAAACATTACAAACGTACTGTAATAGTATTGCTAACGATGAACAAAAACCAGTAGGGAGCAGCCGGTGTAATGATATTATGCAAACTACCACTCTGGCTCAGACCTAGCATCAAAACACATGAAACGCAGAACAGGCAAAACAAATGGCTTTAATTATTTAGAAAGAAAATCTCTATTTGTTGCATTAATATCATTATGTTTTAGCCTATGCATCCTTCATCAGATCAAATCACAAATGTAGATTAAACTGTTAAATATTAGTATTTATTACAGAATAAAACACCTATACAGAAGCGAATCAGGGAAATGTTATGTTACTACATTGCAAGAGACTTAAAAGAAGTCTCACACCCTTTAGCCCCAACAACTTTCAGAAACTTATTAGCAACAAATTCTTTCTTGTGTGTAATCCACAAACTGAACGTCAGTTCTAAATCAGAGTACACCATGGCAGCTACTCAGCAGGACTCCTCCTCGTGTCCTGTGCTTCGTGTTTCTGCTACTTTTTTCCTTTAAGGAACATTCAGTAACAGAGTTCAGCTGTTCAGAGATGAGGTCACCCACTCCGACCACGCTGCCACAACGGCAGGTTCCAATGACCTCCAGTAACATCTGACCAGTCACTTCCACCTCTGACCCATGACTGGATGAGGAGAAGGTAAACACTCCCCCACACCCAGAGAAAAAAAAACAATCTGTCCTGCATGGTGCCCCAAGTCATACTAAGCCCTGTACAGAGGAACTTTCTAACTTCTCTGTTGTAGTTTTGGAGGGAAGTGCCTCATTAGTTTCATTTTTGTAACTATTAATTAATTAACTGAAGTTAATGTCTTAATACACTAGTTATGTGTATAATTTTCTGTGGTACAGTTTTCCAAGAGTGCCACATTGTGGTTTGTGATTGCACCACCACCAATACTCTCTAAACACCAAGTGGTCTCAACTAATCAGTTACACTAATTAGACGTCTTGTCCTTACTTTCAATAGTCTTCAGTGGCTGTGTACAGTAGCTGGAACTGTAAGGGATTTTAATACTTACATTACAGTACTTTATGAGTACTTAAACATTCTCAATATATTTTAAGCAGTTTTATTATCCCATCTGACAGAACAGATATGATCTCATATCACAGTTTCTATCTACCTGGCTGTCTTCTACTTGATGAACGTATGCTATTCTGACCGGTCACGTTTTTCCACATGGGCATATGCACTCTGCAGTGATCCAATCAAAATACATGTGCACTTTTCTTTCCATTAAAAGTAATTTACTAAAATGTGATGATCTTACTGGTGTAATTAGAATGTAATGAGAAAAAAAGACAATATACCCATCTGAAACAACTGCATGAATGAACTGAACTGTGGAACTTGAATCACTACCAAAATACTTCATTTTAGATTATTTATCATACTACATCTGAAGCTTCTCCAACAACACCTTATTACACAGCTTCTCAGATCTAGTGCTGCTACTTTGCACCATAATTATATACAGACTGGAGTTGCACCATATTTGTTGTGTATAAACTGTCTGTCTGCACTATCCTGCAATGTTGCACATGTGTGCACGTAATGCACGGTCCTGTGTTTTTATGTAGCTCTGTGATCCTGGAGGAATGTCATTTAGTTTGACGATGTACAATGTAAACTGAAGATGGCTAAAATTACAATAAAAGCCTAATTGACTTTACCATTTGTCCAATCATCCAAAATGCTCAAACACAATTTCTCAGCCACCTCTGGTTTTTCCCTTGGAAGGTAGATTGAATGGTTACATGAAAAGTGGTGCAGCTCCTTGGGTTCTGGGGTAAGGTGACAAGATTAGAATGTATAAAAAATTAAAATTTATAATAAGATAATTTATTAACTTTTAACATTTTCTAGATCTTTGCAAGTTTTGCTTTGCAAACAAAAAACACTATTTTAGTGTCACAGACAATGCAAAGTTTAATCTAAATGGAATTCATAATGTACGAGAATTAATGTTTTTCTGTAATTACATGTAAAACAGTAAAGCAAAACAACAACTGAAGAGTTCGGAGGATTAACGTCCTTTACTTAACGTATCAGTCAATTATAAAGCTCTTCCAGAACTGAATCAAGTGTCTCTGCAAGCAAAGAAAACACTTAGCTTGAAACTGGGATATGTTAACTATGAGGACACAAGGAAAGAAAGTTAGCAGCACACTGAGGGCCTGATGTTACCTAACAGCAACAAAGCACATTTGGTTTGGCAAGCAGAGAGAGGGACAGTAAGAGCAAGGTTCTTTCATCCCCTGGGGAATGCACAGCATCTCCTTCAGCTGCTGCACACTCTAGCACACAATGGGCATGAGTTTGCACTGCAGCCCTGCATGCCCAGTCCTCGTGCTGTCTGGAAGTGATGCTTATGGAGATGTTTCACCCAGGGTTCAAACCCATCAGCACCGCAGAGCTGAATTAGGACATATGACCCCCTGTGGCTGGCAAATACACTGAATTAATTAGTTATGACCTACAATACATGTGGGGTATAACTGTGCATAAAAATTGAGATGTCTCAATGCAAATGTGAAGGAATGAGCTTTATTAACTATATCAGATATAGCTGCACTGTTTGACCAAGATTGCAAACTACCAGCACTTATCAACAAACCAGTCTAACATGTTCATACAGCACATATCTGCCTCCCAGCTCTACGCTCATTAGCAGAACAGGCCATAAATTTAGAACATTATAATTGTTCTTCATTCAAATTTTGTTTAAAATACGGTGAGAATATCATACTGCGTAAGTAGATTAGTCACGTCGGTCTAGTCCAGTATTGTATTGACCTAAGTTTTTGTGTATTTTTTTAATTATGAAAATCTATTAAAAAAAAAAATTTAAATTAAAAAAAAAAACAAAAAAAAAAAAAACCCTGAAATATTTGAATTAATGTGTGGTTATAAATTTGCAACCATACAAAGTTTTCCTCCATCCCAAGGAAAATTCCCTCCATTCCCTCATGCCATTTTACAGATTTCCTGCCACAACCACAGTTAGTTTGATCATCAAACTTAGGTTCCTGGAGAGCTACTTTTAAACAATGACACAAATAAAAGACTTTATTTTTAAAAGCGCTAGAGGGAGGGCTTTACTTGACAAACAGAGATCTTGATGACCTCATCCGCATCTCTAAAACTTAAAAGCTAAATTGTGCTTAATGATGTAAAGATCAGGGACCTAATAATATCAGGGTATTAACCGTCACCAGGTGAAAGATCACACCTATATTTAAGTTCTTGCCCAACAGTGAGGAAAGCGGGGATTGCCAGACTTTCTCAACAGCTTGAGTGCTCAACCTCCAGCCTGGCTGTGTAAAGGTTCAAAGACCAGACGAGGGTGAATCCACAGGCTTTTTACACTAACGGAGGCAAAGGGTGCAGACTTCCATATCACAATCACTGTCTGCTACAGCTGGAGAAATTACACAGAAACCACTATTGTTTTGGGTTAATGACTTTCAAAACGGGTGCACGTCACAACTGCTTACTCTCACAAGACGTCATTACTGTCTGACATTTTTGTCATAATCTTCTGACATGGCTGGCGGGCCAAGTAGGATCTATGAAGTCTTGGTGTCTTGGCTAGACAGCATTTGCGGTCATAGTAGTTGCATGTCTTCTGTCCAGCTGAAAGTCAATCTTTCATACAGGTCATCGTTTTTATGATACAGCCTTTCACATAGATTTACACTCATTTTCATGCCTCATTTGTTCCCAGCAGGAAAACATTCTTACCAGAAGAATAACTACAATAAGCTAAAGGAACGTTTTTGGTATCAAAACCCAAGGTAAACAAGGCCAGCCTAGGTATGCAATTTTGAGAAGTTGAGCTTTGAAAGAGCCACTGAATATATTTATTAAAGATGCTTAATTTGCAACATAATGGAGGCTCTAACTGCTACAAGTGATCTTTAAACCTACAATCAAGGAAGTTGTGTTCAGAGAGAATTCTGGCTACAGTCAGTTTCAGGCAGAGACATAGCTGACTGTAGTAATTCAGACATGTTATTCAGCTAAATTTGGGACCAGATTTTAGTTGTGTTAGATTCAGATTCATTGATCAACTTCCTGTTACCTCTCCAAGAACATAAAATTGACAAAATGCTAAAAGATAATGTACATTTGGGGTGTATTCTGTAGTAGTGTTTTAATACAGTTATTATTTGATAACTGTTATTAATATCTATCCAGCAGAAATGTTAAATATGAAGAAATATGAAATTGCACCATTCCTGCTTGTTTTTAGTGGGAAAAAATCATTTTGTGTGTAGCTTTGCACATAGGACATTAGGATAGAAATCTACAATTTGAAACAGACACACAGCTAATTACTTAATCAGTCTGCATACTCCATCATTGGACCCAAAATGGAAACAAATATACAAATAAATTTCACAGTACACATAGTGTGTGCCAAAAGCCAAACTACCACTTCAGTCTCAATTTAGGACCGTTAAATATCATATTTATTGTAACATTTCTGTCAGAGCCTGACCATTGAAATTCTTGAACATCTCTTTTTTCTGTCAGCTCATCTCATTTTCTACCACTGTTTCTCAACATGTTTGAAAGGCTTTATAATTACTAAGTAATATTAATCTGAAGAGTCAGAACCCAAATTCAACCTTACAGACCTCTTGACCAAACGCAACCAAAAGATTACAGTTGGGTTCTGACAGAATGTTAGGATATAGTCAGTAATTTTTTTATCCCCATTGATTGCTTGTCTCCACTCATGAATGTACTTAATAGGGAATTATAAAGCCAATCAGTCGAGCCAGAGCAAGGAAAACAAAAACATGGCGCTAGACTGACCCTACAGAACTGGAGCAGTGCATGCACAAAATTAGGCCTTTGCCCACAGCAAAGCACAACGTGTATTGTATGCCATTAGGTAAGTGCTTTGTTAGGAAACATGTATTGCCATGTACTGCCTTGAAGAAGGAGATCAATATAATAATGTGAGTCCCTGTGGAATGTACCAAGAATATCTGACTCCAGCACGTCTTCAAACTTTGTTCTGTGTTTGTGTGGGACTTAACATGACGTACCTGCAGGACTGTTTCTGCCCTGGTTTCTGCTGAATGAGTCTGAAAAAAATCAGTTCCAGCTCAAGATAGCACCAAAAGCTGGTCATGCAGATGAAACTAGATTAAACTGAAAAAATAACCTAAAACTTCACTGCTCTAGGATTTCACAAAAGTATTGTCAAATTGCAGTTTCTGTCAAGAAAGCACATGTAATATGAGAAGAGAAAATAAGGGTTATTGTGTATCTCTTGACAGAAGATCCAGATGTGGCCTACATTTTGCCTTCCTATTCAGTAACTTGCCATTTCTATTTCAGTAATAGCGGAGTGTCTTTTATTGGCAATCAACATCTCAAAATCAGCAGCTTTGATGTAATATAAAGGCACGAGGGTTACATGTGAAGTGATGGAAATCTTACTCCGATAGTGTGCACACCTGACGCGACCAGACGCAGCGTCTATTTAAAGTGGGTGTGAGCAAAAACAAAAGATCACAACATGCTTAACCATGTACTCCAGAAATAAAGCTGTCACTGATGGTCCCTGGGGGCAATCAACACCAATGTTCTGGAAGAAGGGGATTGTAGCCTCTCCCATGCTGCAAGTCCAGGACTGTTTCTACTGCTGCCTCTGTCAGTTCGTGGCACCTGCACTCACGTCAAAACAGCAGCAAAAACAAACAAACCAGGTGGAATCCAATGAAAGTATGCGCAGATGACCAGCATAAGGTGAAGCACGATAATGCGGCAACCGTGGAATGTCATTTGCGTAAGACAACAATTTCCCTAAACAGGTCGACGCACCTTAGCCAAGAGTGTGAGAGCTTTAGGCAAGGTCAGCATGAAGCCTCCTGACTAATACCAGCAAACATGCCTCTCATACTTTAACACAGGGATCCACCCCAGCTTACTGCAAAAACAATCTGACCTCTCATAGGGAAATGAATACCAGGCTGGATTAAAACAATTATTAGCATGAACAAAAGGTACGCTCGTATGATACGTGAGCACGATACCAGTATTATACCAATAAAAATATCACACCTCCAAAGTGTCTGTTTAAGGGGACATATTTAAAATCAATGTGTGTGTGTAGGGGGATGACCAGCAGCTTGTGACAAACCAAATTTAGCTCAGCAGATGCTCAGTCACAGAACCGGATATTTTCATTCCACTGCACTGAAACTTACCGGGAAAAAGTCTGTGACAAAGTGCTAGGCTGGCAGAGCCAGTTCCCACTGACTGGTTGTGCTATTACCAAAGAACATGAGAGAGATTTAATCCAAAAAAAAAAAAAAAAAAGAGAGCGTCAGGTTGCTTCCTTAAAGAGGCTTATCACTTTTCTACACTATCAATATGTGGATTTAAGTTCTTTTCTGTAACTTCAGTCCTGAGTGGATGACTGTAACTTGGAGGCCATCTATACTTGATATCAAATTATTTGGCCAATAAGATTTTAAGCATGATTGGGTGTCGGACAGGTGCACTGGCTCAAATGGTACATTTTTACTCATGGTCTGGTTAGCCAAGAACCCTCTGAAGTGCTTGTGTAAGCTTTGTAGACATGTCTAGGGCAAAGGCAAATGCGTTCAAGTCACAAAACCATCTTTTTGAAAAACTTGTGTTAACGGGAAGCTGAGGGTAGGAGAGTGGGGTAAGACAAATCCGATTACAATGCGTTTTAAAGCAAGTAGAGGTAACTGATGACTATCTGATCACGGATGTCTTAGTTCAGGTGTTTACTTTTCCATAGTAAAAGTAAGCGTGTGTAAGCGAAACTGGACAGGTCAGGGCCATGAATTCAAGAACCTGGCAGTGTCTGCTGCATTCCAAGGTGTTACAGTTCATCTTACAATCACCTGTGGCTTACTTCGCTAAGCCAATCCAGACTAGGTTTGATTGAGGAGGATCTATTGTTTATGGCCAATGTCTGAAAACACTATTGCCAAAACGTTTCAAAGAAAACTAATGAAAGTTTGCTTAGCACGCCTGGGTCAGGTCGGCCCCACTCTTCTCTTCACTGCCCTCAGCATGCAAGTATACAAAGCTAACACTGTCAACGCTAACCTGCACTAGAGTCCAAACCAAGCCAAACCAAGTTAAACTAAGCCAAGGGGGTGGGGGCATTGAGAATGAAAGAAAGACAGAAGGAGAAGGGAGCCATCCGAACACAGCTGAAAGGAGAGTGCTGGGAGCCAGGGCTGGGCTCTAAAACCCGACACCATTTCCCACGTCTCAGAAACGCAAGTTCACATTCCACCAGTAACCCCATTAACACAACACTGTGCTTACTGCTTTCAAAAGCAACAAATGAGGGTGAATTGTCAAATTTTTAACCACGTTAAAATGTCTTCATGATTAACTCTTTATTCACCATGTAAACATTTTTCTTTATGCTATTTAATAAGTAAACTCTTCGATTATATACTAATATAATGAATTATCCACATACATACTTTCCACATCGCAAACAAATGACATTCAATGACAACTGAAGGCGTGTGGATGTTATCAGCATAGAGACAGCACAATAGTACATAACTCCATTTCCACAATCAAATCTAATTGACTATGTACTGTGTGGGAAAATGTTAACAAATTAAACGAGTGTTTCACTAATAAAATGTTAGGTCTGATTGGGTTTTTGAATCGTTATCTAATATTCATGAGATGGTTGTTCATAAAGACAGTGCTGTTTATTGAAAAAAAGAAAGACTAAAGATAATCATTTCACACCTGAGCCTGAACTTAAGCCCGCTAAACCAGCACTGAAACCGCGAACACTCAAGTGGGCTATTCTGTGTAATAGCAAAACTGAAACCACAAATAGACGTTCTCACTATCACACAAAAGTCACAGGTGTGTGTATGTGTGCATTTCAGTCACTGGGCTGAAAGTTTTTGTAAACTGAAATGACTATTTTGCTGACGAGAACCCAAAAAAGGGAATGGCCCCTTATGTGCTGAAAGTGGACAGCAACCCATCATCATTTCAATCACATTCTTACTGCAACAACTGAAAGAAACTGGAGATGCCAGGTATGGCCAAAAATCCATTTGGGTTGAGGCATACCAACAAAAATCCAAATAAGTCACTTAAAGCTTAGATTGAAAAGCAAAAATGTTCTTGGCCAGATGTTGTTCTCAGCAAGATGTTCTCAGAGCTCCTCTCTAACATACTTCAGATATTACCTGGCTTCTTATAAAACTCAATAATTCATGTTTATTCCTTATTCTTGTAATTAAAGTGAAGCAATATGTAGAACATACCTTTACCACATTCAAACATGTGAACATGCAGCATGAGAAGAAACAGGTTGCAAGGGGACTTTTCAAAAACCACTCCAAACTCAGCGGTAGGGGCTTTGGTGAGTAATGCTAGTAAAAGCATCCCTCATGTCCCCCTCAGTGTTTGCACCCGATTCAGAGAAATGAAAATCCTCTATACTGTATTTTCAACCTAGTCAAGTTTCCAATTGACCAATCACATTGTACCCATAATAATCCTTGTACAGCGATGAGGTTGAGGTTCTTAGTAATTATACAACATTAAGAGTCAATGTCAAAATGCTAAACTGCTGTCATGAACTATATAGTTTTGGTTGAATTGAAACTGGCAAGAAAGAAAAGAAAATTTTGCCAATTATAGCAGCTGAATTACATTAAAAAACACAGACAAAACATTTATATTTATATATCTATAAGGTTCAATTGATTTTTTTGGGGTCAATGTTCAAAGCTCGTCCAACCCAGCAACAGTTGCCCCCAAAGAACAGAGGTCATTTTCTAATTTTCCTAGTATATGTAACAGCTCTACAATATTTTTATTCAGATTATGTGGCGCTGAAATAAAACAATAAACAGTGAATTTGTCCTCCACATTTAACCCACCTATAAAATCAATGTTCATACAAGAGCAGTGAGCTGCACCCATTTTTGCCTGAGGGGCAGCTAAGGGGTTAGGTGCCTTGTCCAACGACACTTCAGTCATGGATGTAGGTGGAGGAATGTGCTGTTCATTCCACCCACATTTTCCCTGTCAGTCCTAGGGACTGTGCCCATCTTGAAAGCCTTCACAAGCCTTGTGAAAGCCTTTACAATTATGCCATGGTATGAGTGGGCAATATGGCAAAAATATTGTATTGCAATATTTTACATACAAACACTAATTATATGTATATATAAATAAAAATCACTAATGATGGTCTCTGAAATAAAACAAAGTTCAACAGTTGCTTTTTAAAGATGGACGATATAACACACTGCTCAGAAAATCACAATTTACCATAAATATAATCATATTGCCCAGCTCTAGGTCACGGCTGCTCAAAAATCATCCTGAAGCGTTTTGAACTCTGTACTTCATATCGTTAGCTCCCATCCGCTACACCACAGAGACTTATTACAGGGTCATTAAAAGTAGTTGCCATGTATCTCACAGTAATTACTGAAAAAATAATCTCTAGCTAATTAAAATTATACACAACATATATATTTAACAGCTATGGTCTCACCACTTCATAAAGAGAACAGTGTTAGCCATGCAAGAGAATGCTGAAGTAATAGCTTTGTCACAACCAGGCCAGTCTGAGCCTGTTTGATTAGGACAACCGTATGGAGACCAATCAGTAGTTATACAACTGAAGGCCAGTTGCAAGCCAGGGTCACATACACTCTTCTTGTGCTACAGATCTGAAATGAAAAGGAAAGACAGAAGACTGAAAAGAAAAACAACAACAAAAACTCAAATGTGGGTTTGAAGAGTGAAAGTGTGTGTGTGTGTGTGTGTGTGTGTGTGTGTGTGTGTGTGTGTGTGTGTGTGTGAGAGAGAGAGAGAGAGAAAGATATATTTGTGTGGGAAGGGGCTAGTAAGAGAGAGAAAAACACTTTGCTACACACAATAAAGTTTCATAGCTGAGGTGGAAATGACTGTGTACAGGAGATGGAAGCAGTATACTCAAGTTTCAGCAGAGAAAACAGATCATCAGAGTAAAGTATATATATTAAAATACATCAATAGAAACTTCAAACAAATACAAACATGGACTTAGTCCATAATCAGCGGCATGGTGCATGTTAGCATATATACTAAAACAGACACACTACCCTGTGGCTAAAGATATAAACACACACAAGCTGAAATACAAGTGACAGAAATACATTTAGATCCGGATTTATTCTGGTCCTTAAGTGAGGAATTAGAAATTTCATACGGAAACTCCCTCTCACACAAAAAGGAAAAAAATACGGAAATGAGCATGATTAAAAAAGAAAAAAAGACTTGTGATGAAACTGCGTTTGGATGGAAACTGGGTTAAACAGTCTCTGTGCCTGAGATGTGAGAGGTTATGTTTGGATGTGAAAGTCCCTCCTCAAGAAAAAAGCTGGCCATCAGTTGGGTTAGTAGCGCCATCAGGTGTGCACAAAGAGTAAATGCAACATTTTCCATATAATTCATCCCAAACAATAATTCATTTTATTTTAACTGCATAAAAACAAAACAATATGACAAAATTTTATCTGCCAAATCTGTAGCACATAATCCACAACCATGAACAGTAATTTTAACAAATTGCCCTGTGCTTAGTAAAAGAAGAGTAACCATGTGGGCATTTATAACAAAGGTCACTGAATGCCATTAGGAAATAGTTGTCATTTATTGAACTGTTTAATCAAAAATATTCCTACATGGTAAATCTATGTAACTTGATCATTCAGAGTTGGTATTCGCTTTCCACAGGGAAGAATCGGCGTTCATCATTAGAAATGTACTACAATAATAGTGGAAATATATTAGTACAGATTCTTACTTTTATAATATTAGCATTTGACAAATATTTAGATTTGCCTGATTTTCTACAAATTATTCGCATTAATGTACAAGCTTTGGCCTTTCCCCCTACTTTACTAAGTGTGACCAGTGTATGAAAATAATGCTGTAACTAGTGACTATTTTAATCTCTTATTATTTGTATTAATTTATGAGAGAAATAAGGGTTTCCCCACAGTAAAAATCAACAGTCAACACAAACAACACATATACACATGCATATGTGCAAAAACAATTATATTTTCAAAAGAGCAATGAAAAAAAAAACTACAAAAAAAAGATTGTTCATGTTGATTGAAGAGGCATTAGCTGTAAAATGTAAAAGTATAAATTAAGTCTCAAGAGGTTTTATTACATCGCACACACACACACACACACACACACACACACACACACACACACACACACACACACACACACACACACACACA
>JBBIGC010000018.1:16847385-16859335 GCA_037576955.1 Lepidarchus adonis
GTTTATCAGTACATTGCAGAAAATAATGAACTTTATCACAATATGCTAATTTTTTGAGAAGGACCTGTATATATAATACACACAAACCTCAAAGTTTAAACATTTTGCAAAATGCAATAAAAACAAAAGATAGTCTGTCTGTCTGTCTGTCTGTTTGTCTTTAGCACATAAACCATAGCCTTTGCCTCCAAATGGTAACACTCTCATCTGTTGCTTAGTAACTGCTGGACTCCCTGCCAGTATCTAAGAGAGCCCGTGTAAGAGAAGGAGAGTTTGAGAGAGAGAGAAAAGAGAGAAGAGAGAGAGAGGCTGTGAAGCAAAGACAGTGGGGGAGAGTAAGAAGAAAAAAGAGAGAGGATAAAAAGTAGCATAAAAAGAGAAGAGCATGGGGATGTAGAGAGAGAGATGAAAGGAGTGTTGCTGAATGAAAGAGAATGAAAGAAGAGATGAAGCTTGCGCTCTCCTCCCTCATTCACAAAACATAGACAACTGCACCAAATTCCCCTGGCAGCCCCATCACACAGTAGGGACTCTCTCTTTCTCTCTCTCCTCTCTCTCTCTCTCTTTCTTTGCATGAGCGGTGGTGTGGCTGAGAGTGTGTATTAGCCAGTGAGAGATTTCAACCTGTAATTACAGTGAGGCAACTTGGGAGCTGTAGCCATGGCAACAAAGTCTAGAAAGCCAAAGTGTAAATCAGGGGCATAACACAGCTTTGCCCAGGTTAGAGACTCACGGGCTCAGAATAACATGTTTACTCCCACATCCCACATAATGATTCCTTACAGACAGCCAGTCTGGGTTTATCAGAGCTACTGCGCCGTGGCTGCGTTTCAAGACTTTTTTTTAATTTTGAAGCAAAAAACATTTTATACTCACATGGTCCACTGCAGCTTCTCATTCTTGATTGAGTTGTAGAGTGCCTGCAAAAGAAAAAAAAAACATAAACATTCCTGCGTCCCCAAGGCACTGATAGGACTGATAGCTGACAGCCCTTCCTCATTCCCATGACAACATATCATCAGAAAACCACAGTAAAGCTCTTAAGATGTGAAGAATTTCCAGTTGGACAGATTACTGAAAATGTGAGGTCAAAGCACTGAGCCCCAAGTCAAGTCTACTGTTCTTTGTACCTTTTCCTTCTTCTTGCGGGTCTGTGGGTGGTTCTGTCCATCCTGCACTTTGCCCAGCAGGTCAGGAAAGGCCAGGGGTCTGAGGGAGCGTGAGCGAGGTGCTTTCGTGTAACGGAACGGGTCCATGACGCTAAAGTCCCGGCCGCATCTGACCGAACAGAGCGAGCGTGAGCGCAGACGGCCCACTGAGTGGATACTGTTCACTCCGATCATTATGGGTTTCCAGAAAAGAGCAGATATAGTTTTGACAACTAAAGAGCCAAAAATAGCAGGATGAGGCTTTTAAGGGCCCGTGGATTTCCCAGAAGATGTTTTGAAGATGTCTTTAGTAGTGAGAGGTCATAAAAGATGCCACTGTCCAGAGGCCTTGTTCTTTCACAGTGTAAGATTTGTTTATCACATTTTTCTCTGGCAAGAAATGAAATGGTCGACCTTGTACAGTAGTGTTTTATTTAGAAAAAGCTGTGTTTATTTCAAGTAAAATAAAAAACTGTAAAGTTATTTGTCACCTACATTATTTAGACCTCCGTTTCCCCCTCTTTCATTGTCTAGAGTCTCTGACAAAATCCCAAAGAAAAACTTGGAAACCTCAGAGTCTCTCCAGATGCTTTAGGCTGATCACTATGGATCCTTTCCTATATGTTATGCGCAGATAAACAACATTCGTCCATTTCAAATTAAACTCTCCTGCATGAGCGAGAGTGTGCGGACGAAGGAGGAAGCGATGGTGCTGCAGTTCTCCTACCGGCCTCCTGTTGTTGTTTACAAGCGTGCATCCTCTTATTTATGGCACCTACAGTGTGCATGCAGCAGAGCGGCTTACTCAAGCGCACTGGCACCTCCTGCGCAGGTGTGCTGCAGACGGAGGAGAAATCACAGACAGCTGAAGGCTGTGGCTGGAGAAGAGAGCTCTGCACATGTCGATGTGAAGAAAGCACCGGTGGAGAAAGAAGGAGGCTTGGACTCCCACCTGCTCTCACTCCGGCATCCCAAACTCCCTCTCACCGTGACGTCATGAACGCTTCCCCCACCGGGACAGAGACACAAACCGTATGAGGCAGCGAGCTGCAGACAGGATGCACACAGCAGAGCCGAGGACGCACTTTCCAAAAACGATGTGTTATTTGACAACAGGCAAATATTTGTATGTACTTTGTATGTCACATTTAATATTTTAGTGTTATAAATCCGAAAACTGCCCAAATCAATTTAAACAAGACACCAGTTGGGATAAAAGTAACACAAAATGTGTTTTCTTTAGCTGGTCCTCAGACACAGCTTATAATTCACCCCAAAGTTTCAGAGAACACTAGTTTAAAACAGACTGCCTCAGTAATCCAGTGGCATCATCCTTTGCATCCCACCTCTTACAGCACAGAAAGTGGTTCTGAGCCAATATCCTGATTGCTTTGGATCTTAGGAGGCATCCCACTTCTTTCTCCTCACATCACGCTCAGTCGCTCCTTGGCGCATCCTTCCATTTGCCTTATGCACTTCTCTTATCCAAATCATTCTTCCTTTCGCAGCCCCTTTATCAATCTTCTCACGCACCACAGAAATGAGGACAGAAGCAGACGGATCCTTTATCTCCTCCTTTCCGCGCTTTCCTCTGATCCTGCTCCCTCTCCTCCTCCGCTGTGCTGGTAGACCAGGGACCGAGGAGGAAATGCAATGAGGGAGGAGCACTCACCCTCCCTCTCTCCCTCTATTCTGCTTTCAGTTACGCTGGCCTTTTCAGGAGGCTGGCCAATCACAGGCCTTAGACCCATTCTGGTCCCGCCTACCACTGAACGTCCATCAGATATGAAGCTCCTGGTTTTGCTAGTATTTCCTCCTGAACAAGAGAGTGTACAATGCTCATGCATGTATACATCCATTCATACCCACAATTTTGCCTTTTCCTCATTCATATGCACCTGACTGCACATTAAGAGGAGATTATTAATTGGTTAAAAAATCAGGTGAGTTAGTGGAGGAATAATACAAAATGTGCAGAATATGGATTTCCTAATACTGTTCATACTGGGTTTATTAAATCATTATGCTTATTATTATTAAAATAATTTATTCAGTAACTCATATTAAGCTACTGTGTAAGTGATGTAGTTGTGTGAGTGAGTAATTGACCCAAAAAATGTCTGAGTTTGAGTTACCTAATACCTAATACCAGTTTGAGGGGTAAACTTATGCTGCTGCCATGAGTCACTGGCAAAGAAGAAACAGTTGTAAAGAAAATCCACGATATTTCAGTAGACATTATGAATCAGATTGCAGTAAACTGGTTTTTCATTCACAGGAACTCAAACAGACAAGAGCTGTAAAAGCTGCAGCTGCGATCAGAACAAAGCACAGCAGCAGGTTCATTAATTAATTAGGTCGATAGGTCCACAGCACTGATATAAATAGAGATATGGCATATATTTCCATATGTCTGTCCTTTCTTTTAAGCTTTCCAGTCAACTTCTTTCATTCTGTTCTTCATTCGCTTCCCTCTCTCTAAGTGCTCCCCTCTCCCACTCGCCTTATTTTTCTCCCTCACCCGCCGTCTACCTGCCTCCTCTTTTCCCACTCTCTAACACCCCCCACCATCTTTTATCTCTCTCTCTCTCCCTGGAACACTTTTCTTTCTCTCTCCTTCTTCCTCTTTCCTTCTCTCCCTACCCATGTCTTTCTCTCCTCTGTGCTCTCTCTCTGACCTCTCTGATACATTGTGCATTTCTCCCTACTGAACTGTGACCTGCTTCTTTCTGTTCCCTTTCATCAGCCTGTCCTGTCTGGCACTGTCTGACGTCCGGCCAGCGGCTCATGGGACATCTGCTGGAAAGAAAGACACTTTTTTCCGAAACAAAAAATAATGGTGAACAACCATCAATTCACAAAAGAGCAAGGAAATTAAAGCAGTGGTTCTCTGATCCTGGAACTTTTCTCTTCATATTTGCATGTTTTTCCTGTTCTAGCACATTGCTTCAACTCAGGAAGGGCTTGTTAAGTAGCTAATTGGTCCAAATCCATGATACTCCAGGATCAGGAATGAGAACCAAACTTAGTTATATTTAGTTAGTTATATTAAAATACATCTCTGTATTTTTATGAATAAAATACTCTTAGTCCATAGTTACATTCTGGTTCAAAATAAAGTGAATGGGACATTTTTGTTCCCTGGGGTAAATACAGCCAATCAAGACTCCCATTGGTCCAATGACCAAAAGCCCAGTGCAGATTAGTCAATAATATACTCAGTGGTTCAGTGGTTAGGTTTTCCAGTCTAACAGCTGGGATGAAAGTGTCAGCTTGATTATTAGTCAGTTTAATTCAAAGTACAGTATCTTACACGATATGTATACTATAGTATGATACTGTCAGTATACTCTCAGCATAGTATAGAGATGTTAGAGCTTAGTATTCTGAGGAACTACAAGTAATTATAATAACAATGTTCACTGAAGAAGAAACTTCCTTTAAAAGTCTCACTGCACAACGCTGTAGCATGTTTAACATTCACATAAAAGCCTGTGTGGTGGTGAGAAAGTCTGCTTGGCATTTTTATTAATGATAAATACACATTTTTGCAAAATATTGATAATTAATGAATATTTACTGTAGTTCAATAATAATCACTTAAATAAATATAAAAAAAAATAAATATGAACCGACAATGTATTCAACTTTCATGTAGACAGAGCTTTGATGGTGGGATAGGGGAGTAAAGTGAATTACACAAAGTCATTGACATACCTCTAAAATGCTAGAGTGCTTGCAGAAATTAGCATTATTTTATAATTTTTCTTTCACTCTTTTTAATTTTATTGACGCCTGAACTTAAGTTCGAGCTCCAATAGTCACGGTTCAACACTTCTATAGCATATGTTCACTGAATCTCAATCATCTTTATGAAAAAAGCCCAGTGTACACACTGTGGCATGTTTAACATTTAAATGAAGGCCAGTGTGGTGGTGTGAAAGCCTGCTTTGCTGCCAAAGGCGTCTGCATGCTAATGTATGCAGAGCTCTTCACTCAGATTTACATATCCTCCATAATCTCAACCCAGGAGACAGAGAGAAATTCCACTCACAATATAGTGGGACAGGAAAACAATTTGTAAATTGACAGAGGTGAAAAAATATGGAGGAAGAAAAGGGGAGAGACAGACAGAAAGACAAAGAGAGAGACAGGGAGAAGGAGAGAGAGAGAGAGAGAAAGTGACAGACAGCCAGACAGACAGCCAGACAGACAGACAGACAGACAGACAGACAGAGAGAGAGAGAGAGAGAGAGAGAGAGAGAGAGAGAGAGATACAGAGAGACAGAGAGAGAGAGAGAGAGAGAGAGAGAGAGAGAGAGAGAGAGAGAGAGAGATTTGTAAGAGATTTGAGAGGGGGAGAATATTGATTTAAAGCCCTCGCAGAAACTGCTGAGTACAGGCTACTGTAACAACAGGCTTTGTGTATAACAGTATTCCTCTAAAATATAATAAACACATTAAACCAAAGCGTAAGAAACACATCGCTCATCCTGAAACCGCTACTGGTTCAGAGGTTATGAGAAATTTTGTGATAAACACAAATCTGTAAAAGACACTAAACAGAAATGAGTTAAGAAAATATAGTCATCTATTTTTAAGATGTCAAGAATGAATACATTTCTAAAAGTGCATCATGCAAATGTCGATTCTCCATCGTGTAAAAACAAACATAAATCAAATAAAAAATAATAACTCACAGCTGCACTTGTAATATTTGTGTATTTGTGTTTATTTCTTTCAGAAGTTTCTGCATACAGTCAATTCTCTTCTACTGAGCACAGACCAACACGCCTTAACAGTGTAAAAGTAGTATTAACCTACCTTGAAATATAAGGACAGTCTCTCCATTACAAAATACCCTGCTATTACAGATAGAAAGCAAATATTCTAATACGTCATCAAGCTCGTCCACCACCAGAGGGCACATGTGTAGCAATAAACTTCAGGCATCGTTATGAATAATCTAAGCTCAGAAATTCAGTGATCAGGAGCCAGTGGGTAACACAACACATGGCTGGTTAACAGACAGAAAGAAATGAAGAACTGTAATCAGTGAATATTGCATTGCTCTTCAACTGGACTAAAATCTCAGAGTGGACACAACATACATGTGAACATAACTGTTGGTTTGACACATCGCTTCTAATATGTGCTTTTTAATTATGAGCTATTGTAGCATTTAAATTAACAATGTCTTTATGTAGTAATATTATTGTAACACATTTATTCTTATTATTGTTTAGATGCAATAAATAAAAATATATTACACTACATATGCAAAACAAAATACATAGAAACAAATGCCTTTTTCCCTCATAAACTAAAACTGAAAAATGTATTTGACACACGGGTATAAATGGCAATGACAGGTCCTCTGAATTTATTCATCTTTGGCTCAAATAAAAAATGACAAATTCAAAAGACAGAGAGAATACATCCCTGCAGATCCGAGCTGATTAATTTTGGTTTCTATTTTATCAATAAGGATCAGTTGTCTGCTTAGAGAACGTTTGCAAGAATGAACACGTTTGAATGATTAACAATGTAGATGAACATACACCAGTGTTCAAAAGTTCACTACTATTTGATTAGCTGCTGTTATATTTTCACTGTTGAGTCATGTCTTCTTCCACCCAGCTGCCAGGACGCCGCCAGTTACACGATACCACACACTGAGAGAATAAAAGCCAGCACACGCTTCTACCATACCTGCAGCTCAACACACAACTGTCAATTCTTTTACATGTGCTGACAAACATAGTGCTTAGTGATGGAGAAGAGAGAGAGGCATCCTATAATAGCTGTTATTTTATTCAGCAATAAATGATAAAGCGTATATTTAAATACTATAAGCTAAACATGATATATAATGATACAAATATTCTTTGAATTTCTATTTACAGTTTTCTTGCATTTATATGCCTAAAATTTGACCTGCATGTTTCATTTACAACACAATCTGCATGTTGATTTTATTATAACTATAATACAATTAATTATATTATGAAATCATTTCAAACACTATACTGTACACTTTGAAAAAAGTGGACATCTATTTCTTAATAGAATCACTTGACATATTCTGGCATTGTTGTCTTTTCATTTTATTAATTAAAAGTTCTAAACTTTTGAATGCTGGTGTATATCTTGCTAACACGTCCTGACAATGGAGACAGAACAAAACCGCTTCCACTTCATTTCCTTTGGTTGGCTGTCTCAGGCCTGAAATATTTATTGTTGCGTGGCGGAGAGGCTAATCATATTATGCTATGTAATGAACAATTAAATGCTGATTTTATTCTTGAAACTTTGACGCAATATTATTATCTAACCTATCACACCTATCATGCCTTTTAAAGGGGAATGAACAGTGAATGTGGCAATATAATCAACAGGTAAATCTTGCAGTAATGAAAATGTCAGCCACATAACAAGGTGTTCAACATGCTGTGGCGTTATTACATACCTGTGCCATTCATAAATAACTGGACAGAAAGAATGTGACCAATTACTTGCAGATTGCACTGTATATGATACAACAGACTGTGGCCATTTCCCAGCGATAAATAAACATTTAGCCAAACCTGCTTTTCTTCTATCATGTAGGCCTCTACGTTAAAGTTTCCCAGGCCCTGAAGCCCCCTGCCCTGCACATTTTTATCCTCCAACACATTCCCTTCAACCCAGGAACCGATTATTGATTAGCTGACCGATTGATCAGGTGTGTTGGGGGAAGGGAAAACACTGACATGGGAAGAGCAGGGGGAGCTCCAGACCTACAGCTCTGTATTATTCCCCAGTAAAGTGTTATAGATCAATAATGAGTGTCTACATTCAGAAATCTTTAAACAAACAGTAGATACGTTCCTCCACCAGATACTCAAAGTGCAAGGCCAAATAAACACAGCTGTGTGGATGATGTACCAAAATGCTAATTATGCCTGACAGCTAATTAGTTGCAGGTAACAACAATTTCACAGCAGCTGGCAAGTGAGATTCGAGTTATTACAATACAGGTGACAATAAATGCAGTGTGTTCGGATACAGAAGGAAGATCTATGTTAGTGAGTGTATGTGTGTGTGCGCGTGTGTGTTTGCCACCTTCTAGCATGTGTATATTTTTAGAAGTGAGAAAAACAAAAGGTACAAATTACTTTGTGAGCACTGAAACAGCATGCAAGAATTCCATGCAAGAAATCCAATCGTGAGAGTGATTTTGGTTCTTATGATGGTGATTAATGCTCATATAATGAAGAAATTATACAAACACTTGCATGCGTAATGTTGAACCATTCTCAGGAATGTAATGCAAGGTTATTGCAGGGGTGTGGTTGGCTGGGCACTTGTAAAACTCACCTACTCTGTACATGACCATTTCACAACTGTAGCCGAGTAGTGCTGTACCGGTCAGGGAGGGTTATACAATCTAAAAATACATCTTTCACAATGACATCTTATTAAGTAAATACATACTTATCTATGTACAGCACCATACATACTCTTTAGTGTCTTTTTTCTCTTTCTACTTGTCCTGTGTACAACTACCACATGTACGTTTTCGAGGTGTCTATCTGTGAGTTCTGGGGGTCGACCGACCCGTCCTTCTCTTTCTCCGTTTCATTCTCCCACAAGTTGATGAGGGGAGGGTACAGCTCGTTGAGAGGAATTGAGGTGGCGTGCTGCATATACTTCTTCAATGAGTGATGACAAGACTTTTGCTTTATTCGTCTGCCCATGTAAAACACAAGCAGCGCCATGATACAGATGGCAAACATGGAGCCCATCACCGCCGCCAAGGCAACATTGCTCGGCTGGGCGACCATCTCCACGGCAAAACTGGCTTCTCTTGTGGTGACGTTGATGCAGGAATGCTGGGTTTGATGCTCTGTAGATGACATGGTCAGGCAGACCCGGTACTCCGTGGAGGGCAGTAGGTGGGTGAGATTGTATTCTTGAACATCCACAGGGACCTTTGCTGTGTAGCTGATCTGAGGGTTGTCAATTTTTATAGTGGCACTGAGCCACTTGGGTTGTGGCAGCTCATGGCCGGAGGCAGGGGCAGATGGGTACACTTTCCACTCCAGTACTACAGACTGAGCATGGATGATTTTAGCCAAGACAACTAGAGCTCCTGTGGTGTTCAACCCCCATTGCAGACCGCCTCTCTGCCGATCATCATGCCAGCTGCTCTTGTCTACGTACACAGAGACACTCCGAGTGTCTGCACCTTCTGCGTTCCAAGCCACACACGTATAAAGACCGGCATCCTCTGGTTCAACATGGAGAATCTCCAGAGCGCCTTGGTCTTGCATTCTGTGTTTTTTACTGCCCACACTTCCCTCATTCAGTGCTGGAGACACAGCTTCTGATGTAACTTTGTCACCTGTGGGGGTCACCCAGTAGAACTGAGGGACCGGATCCGCGACAGCCCAGCAATCCAGCGTCAAGGGCTGCCCAGCTGTCACGTTGAGCTGGGGAGGGAAGGCGTGCAGGGATATTAGTGGGAGGCAGGTGTTACTAGCAACGTTCCAGTTGGTTGCTACCACTTCCTGGAGGGAGTGACCAATCAGGTGCGGAGGAGAAGCGCATATAGTGAGCTGAGATTCCAGAAGCTTGAGACTCGATTGGTTACCAAAGGCAGGTCCCCAGTTCGAGAGGCAGTCACACCTTAGTGGGTTGCTGTGGAGGCTGACCTCATCCAGGCTGGGGAAAGAGGCTACAACCTCATGGGGAAGAAGAGTGAGATCATTGTTGTGGACCAGAAGGGTGCGCAAGCCAGCCATGTCATGGAAAGCAGCACGGTCAATGTAGGACAGATGAGGGTTGTTGTAAACCTCCAACTTGGCCATCTGTGGGAGGTTAGAGAATGCACCTCTCTCCACAGCTACAAGTTCCTCCATGTTGTTCATGCTGAGCTCCTCCAAATGGAGAAAGTCCTGAAAGTCACCCTCCTGCACACGGACAATCGGGTTCTTGTTAAGGTCCAGGAACTTAAGGTTTGGTAGGGAGCGGAGGGCATCTTTGGGTATGGCTGTCAGCTTATTTTCAAAAAACGAGAGACTCTCCAGGTATTCTAGTCCTTGAAAAGCACCAGCAGGTATTTCCCTGAGGCCCATACCAGCAAGCACTAGACTGTGCAGCTTAGAGAGGGGGTGGAAGTTCATGTCCTGTAATCCAAGTATGGGGTTCTCACCTATCATGAGGATCTCAAGGTTTGGGAGAGATTCAAACCACTGACTGTCAATAGCCACCAATCTGTTGGAGTTTAGATGAAGCCTAAGCAGGTTCCCTAAGCCAGAGAAGGCATTTGGGCCAATCGAAGAGATCTGGTTGTGGTTTATATAAAGCTCCTCCAAGTTGACCAAATCTTTCAGACAAAAATCAGGTAGTTCTTTAATCTGATTCTCCTCTAGGTAAAGCGTGACGAGCTGGGTTAAATTACCCAATCCCACATCTTGGATCTGTGTGAAGTGATTCTGAGAAAGATCCAACTCTGTGAGGTTGACAAGACTTCGGAGCTCTGAGGTCACCATAGAGATGTTGTTGCTCTGGAGAAGCAGCACCTGAGTGTCAGCAGATATGTTCCTTGGAATTGCGCTCAAGTGGAGCTCATTGCAGTCCACAGTCTTAGCTTGATGGTAGACCGACTGAGGGGTGTACCACGGTCGGGTTTCACACACACACTGTGCTGGGCAGAAGGAACCCACCAGGGAACAGCGACACACAGCCAAAACGAGGCAGACGTAGAGCAGCGAAGCGGAAATGGCAGTTCTCTCCATGCTGAGAATCTGTGGGGAAATCTCAAGTGCTGGTCCCACTCACTGGCTAAGTCTTTGGGAAGGCAGACTTTTACAAGATGGAGGAAAGTCCTTGGCTCATTCAGTCCTGCAAAATACAAACAGTAGAAAAGAAAAAAATGTTATCTTTAAAAAATGTATGCTGTTAATTTTATGTTTGTTTGTACAGTTATATTGCATTGTGTATTTATCTAATGTACAGCAGCTTTATACAAAATTCTATTCACTTTCCAAATCTCGTAGAGTGATAATTTATTATTCATCTTTCATTCTGGTAAAAGCGAGTGCAATCGCTTGAGTGTACTGCATTGTGGCTGCTTGCATGCAAAAATGCACCTGCCAAGGCTCGCTGAGAGAGAAGCACATAAAAGGAAGCACACATCAAAGACTGATCTCTTAGAGTCGTCTATCTCAATACTCTAGCGGAGAGTAAGTGAGCCTGCAAGAACTACGTGATCTTGTAACCGCTGAGTCTAACGGCTCTCTAAGGGCCTATAACTATAACGTGGTGGACGCAGAATGAGCATTGATGCAGTAAAAATGATTCAAAGCACTTTATTTCACTCTAAATCCCCACAACACAAAATAACCTCAGGGCCAGGGACATTGCAAAGCTCAAAAGTGTATTTAAGCCCATTCTTTAAACACGTTCACATATATTTATCATGCATCTGTGTCAATACTAAACTACGGTCAGCTCCCATCCGACTCAGATGAATATGAAAGGCGGAAATCTTTAAAAACCTTTGTTCATTTAAGTAAAAAATGTTAAATATATTTAAAATACCGTATATCTTCTAATAATAGTTCTAATGACTATTTAAAAAATTATTGGGACAACCAGGCATTTAATAGAGACAGGCGTTTGTTGGAGACAGGTTATTATTCTCCTCTCAGACGGAACGGTGGTGGTATTTAAAATAGCCACGCCCACAAATCGACCACAACGCCAGATTAACATTTCAACATTTAATGAAGTTATTATGCAGCAGTACAGTATTA
>JBBIGC010000018.1:16859435-16870869 GCA_037576955.1 Lepidarchus adonis
TTATCTTTCGATCCCGGCGTTTAATGGAAACGGGCGACTAAAAGAGACAGGCTATTATTAGAAGATATACGGTAAGTCAACTTCAGTGTAGTACTACATAATCACTCTGCTAAACATTTGGGTTTTCCACTTTTTAGTTTTTGTAAATGGAAAAACTAAGCTGTAATAAATAAGCTGATTAAGTTAAAATATTAATATCTGACGGTGACTCTGGCAACAATTGCACACACGCACGCACGCACACACACGTTCACTACCTTCTGTTTGCTAATAAGCTAAACTGAACTGACAGAAAGTAAGGGGAAGGGAGCTGGAGGCTAGAGAATGCAAACAAAAGCTACAAAATGAATTAAACGTCTAAACTAGTGTTTTTCACTTCTCGCCCTGAAGGGCCACCATACTGTAAGGTCTACTGTGTTCCTGAACCAAATAGCTAATTTAGTGCATGAAGAGCTTGATAATTAGCTGATTAGCTGAATTATGTGTATTCACCTCAAGTAAACACCAACAGCACTACAAGTGAGAGTGAAGAACACTTGTAAAAATTATAACCACAAAGCTGATGTATCATTTCTGCATCTACATTTTGATAGATAATATACACGTTAAACGTTTCTTTATATTGTCAAAAGTTACACAATCCCAACAAGACATCCTTATAAATATCACCCATATATTTATGTGGGGGTGAGTATATTATTCGATCTACTTTTAAAGGCATTCATATAAAGCAGCTTTCAGTTTTGGCTAAAAGCTTATTAGAGTAGAAGTTGACAATAATATAAAATCACAAAACCTTTTAATAACACACAACATGACAGAATTTTTCTGAGTTTTGATCATTTCATGTACCATGCAGCATTAAACACCATTCAAAATTTTACTGATGCTCTCTTTGTACATTATGTTGGTCAATACACTGGAAGTTGCTTACCTTAATAATCATTAACCAATTAATATTTGCCCATAGTAATCTGACAGCTGGACAATATGGCCAAAAATATTACATGTTGATTTCTAAAATAATTTTGCATATAACAGTTAATTAATTATTTGTCCGAAAGCATGTCTGCTTATCTCTTCAATAGTGCACACACCATCCTGTTCAGGGAAGCAGCAGACTGGTTCTCCATTGCCTCAATATAATGATACAAAATAATAATACATTTAGTATGCGTATGTAATATAATTCTATAATAAATGAGACCATCATATTATACAATCTAATGTAATATATCCTAATTAACTGCAAATATAGTCACAGTTAAATATGTTCTGCATAAACATGGTGGACTCCTACTTTGAAGTCCATGGCAGGAGGTAACACCAGTGCAAATTTGACAGTAATATTTTATAAACCTAATAAACTTTGTACGATATAATGCCAAAAATGAAACCAGACAGAGAATCCCAGTGTAAAATTATAAATTATAAATGAGCTGTCCTTTTGATGGCTAGTGTGAACTATCACTGTAATGTGCTATAAGTTGGCTAATGAGTGAACTTGAGAAGACTTTGAGTAGGGGTGAACAATTTGATGAATTTATATTGTGATCAACCTTTCACAATACTTTTTAAGCCAATTTAATATCTTACTAATGCAGCCAAACATCACATAAAACTTTGATGGTCTTTGATCTGGTATTTTTGCAGTTTTCTCATATAAATGTACATGATTAGTAGGGAGCTTCAGTGGGTTCCAGACTACACTGAGAACACAACTGTCAGTAGAATAGTTTTCATCCCCCTTGTCGGTTCGACTCATTTTTTTCCTAGTTTCCAGAGCTTTCTTTAACACTGGTTCCTCAAACAGCGATGCTTTGCAGTAGGAAATGGTACTTTGTTGCATGTGCAAGTGAAAAACTGCACATGGACATGCTGTTATGTTTATTTCTGCTGTATAATAGGCAATTAGATCTGTACATATTAAGTGAAATTGTCCATAGCTTATAATCATTACTAACATTAATTCTAGCATTATCTTGTATCAAGGTCCTTTTATTGCCCTGCTGTAGCCAGACAATGCACAGTGCTGAAGTTATCGTCTTATAATCTTAACTGTAGTTTTAATTAAGTTTCGAAGGGCTTTTTAATTTAATTTGTGTCATATTGCAATGAATATGTCCTCCATAACTCCATAACAGGCCCAATAGGCTTTTCCAGCTTCTCTCTAGCTTATTAAAAATGTCAGTGACAGAAGGGTGACTACGATGTACATGCAATCAATCATATTTCCCAGTGGATCTCTGCTCAGAAGTCAGAGCTGTCGAGAGCCACATTGCAGTTGTGAGAAACCAAACCCCAACTGTCGCTGCTTTGGCGAATCACATGTGAGGGCAACAGCTGACAAGCAAAACCCGACATATTCCACACAGACATGCAGAACAGGCTGCCTGTTCTGCCTGTTTGAGTCTCCGGCTGCTTTCATGTGCCCACTGAGTGGAAGCTTTTCACTTCAGCAGCATTGTGTTCGTTTAGAATCCTCCAGACAAAAAGCAGGACATGGACAAGCCACCTTAGCACCACAAGCAGTAGGCGATGAAAACGGAAACAAGGCGGGAATAATCTCAACCCTTGAACAACCAATCTCCAACCTCCCCTCTCCCACCCTGCTCTCTGAATCCCACTAGCTTTCCACTTTGATTTTTTTTCCAGGCAGCACACACAAACTGCCGCACTGGAGGGTTGCATCAAGAGAGGGAAATGAACAGGGCGGCCAACCCGTCGGCAGAGTGCAAGAAGATGGGTACATGTCTGATAAAAGGGTTTTTAAGAGACCAAGCTTTTCCTATCTCTGTGTAGGGTCATGTCTCAGCCTCAGGCAGGTTCTCTTTATCCAGTGAACATGATGCGGCCATTTATTGCACCTTTCACCATTGTGTACCTGACCACATTGGCAGTTTAAATTCCTAAAGACATTTTAAAGAGGGAAGAAAAGCTGCAAATGGGCAGTGGTGGCCTAGTGGTCAGGGCATTGCCCTTACAACCAGAAGGAAAAAGTCCTCAGGTATAGGTGATCAGCCAAGACTACCAACCAGTCGCCAGGCTAACTCTATGTAAGCATGCTTTAATCATTGAAACTTTTCCAATGTCACCTGGAATTTTTCAGTCTTCCTAGTTTTGGAGAGAAAACACAATGGGAATTTATAGCTGCCAGGTTAGTATAATGCAAACTGAATCCCCAGTTCATTTCAGCTGCCACAAAACAAGTTCACTTTGTATGTGAATTCAAATAGACTTACCCATGTTGTGTCTGACACCACAGGACACTGTGATCTGTTTTATTCTGATATGCTGTAGCTGCACGGCAAAACTCAATCATAACAGCTGCAGTTAGGCCTGAATTTTATCAGTATTTTGTCTGTTTTCATAGACAGTAGTATGTCACATTTCACATTAGCAAGTCTGATATGAAATAACTTGACAATGTGATATATGGCAAGTGTATAATGATTTAAGCAGAAGGGGGCACAATGTTCACCTGGCAGCTATAAGCTTCCTTTATCCAGTAAAGATCAGTGGAAATGTGTAACAAATCCACTATTTTTGGTCAAACAAATTTTTATTTCTAGTTGATGCTGGTTTAAAAGCAGCCTTTTCAATAACCACATTAACTGCACTGTCCAGATCTTCACCTGACCTTCCTTCTCTTTTTTTGATGGATCTGTGTGTATGACACACCTGACCACTGCCATATGTGTTTTTGCACTACTCTTGACAAAGACACACTCTGATGCGAGTTTTGGCCCACTGTCTGTGAGGACACCCCTGTCTGAGGTGCTTGATTGGATGGAAGAGAGAGTTCCGGTGTCCGTGTCTGGAATCTCGTCCTGAGCGCTCTGAGCTGCGTTTGAGAGTGGATCAGATGCGGCCCATTCTGCCTTGGATGTGTGATGGTCTCTAGCACGCCTGTCTGATCGCATTAGCGAGCAGTGCACTCGCTCAGGACGTTCCCCTCTCGGCCCCACCACGCAGCAGGAAATGGGGCCACCTTGCCTGATGCCATGGCAACCTGACAGGAAGTAGCAAAAAGGACCAACCCTTAGGGCTGCTGTTGGTGATGCACGCTGTGGGACCATTCACAGCGTTCAGTGAAACGCAGAGAGACATGGAGAGGGAGAGGAAGAAGATGGGGGTGGGGGGGCAGAGGGAGAGAGAAAATGAGAAAGTGAGAGAGAGGAAGAGAGGGAAGCAGAAAAGGGAAACGGGAGGGGAGTGAACAGGGAGAAAAAGAGAATGAGAAAGTGTGTGTTTGAGAGAGAGAGAGTGAGATGAAGCAGAGTGGAACAGCAGAAGTGCGTCTGGAACACAGATCTACATGGTTTTAAAAGACATTAAAGCCAAAGACCTACAATTCTGACAAAAGTCACCAACGGAATTGAACTAGAACAAAGTTTCCCAATCCTTGTCCTGAAATCCCCTGCAGTGCTTTTCCCTGCACTAACAATCCTATTTCAGATTCAGCAAAGCAAAACCAAATTTATACAACTTTCCTCTTGCCAGAAATACAGCCGATCCACCAAGACAGGTTTGCTTCATTACTTTTACACTGAAACCTAAAAATGTATGTTGCTAACAGGCTATGTAAGCTAAAACCCTGGCAAAACATCATGTAAACTTCATGCTTAAATCACCATATGCTTGTTCCAAATCTGTTCTGTTTTTCAAATCTCAAAACTTGCTTAAGCGGTTTCTGATACTGCATGACCAGAAGTACTGAGTAACAAATAACATCTCTCATTACAGTCCTCCTGTGTATTGTCCCTACAATGCTACAATTTATAATAGAATTAAAGTATAACAGTATATAACAGTATAATAAGTAGAAAGTATAATAATTAGTTCATTTTTAAAACATTTGTGAGCCTAGATATGATTTGTGACCCTAGATTCACCAAAAGATATTGAACACATAATAACCATTACAGACTAAAAACAATGGGTTGCACATTGTAAACCAATTAGCACCAAAAACACTACAGTACAGCTCGGAGATGTCCACAGACATCAGGTTTAGAGGAGTAAGAAGGAAGCACTACTATTAATCTGCTTAACAAAACCTGTCAAAATCTCACTTCCTAACTGTCACTCTGAAAAAGAACACAATCACAATCAGCTGTCTAATCGAAGCTGAACATGCATCTTCCTTACCTTTCTTTAAAAAAATGTGCTATTTTTTTATTACGCATAACTAGAATCTAGTGTATGTGGCACCTCTAGAACCAGGAATAGAGGAACACTGAACTAGAACAGCATGACAAGATTCAGACAAGTAAAGCACCTGAAACGAACCTCGTATCCTAAAAAATCTGATAAGACAGCTGCAATAACGTTGTGCTGTGTTCAAAGTTCACTGCACATATTTACAAGTAACTATAATCTGTCAGAGATTTGCCTTAATTACATATATAACTACATATATATCAACGAATCAGCAAAAACGGACACCATGAAGCGGTGATAAGCAAAACCACATGAAACAAGTTAATGCTGACAGACCCACACATTCTGATGCTGTATTCCAGCATCTGCAAGTATAACTCTGAGTGACAGACTTATCCTAATCCCCGTGACCTAGTCTCACACTAACGATAGTTCTCCATGCTCTGTGCTAGCAGGCCCTACAAAACGCCTGCATATCCCCTTCTCCTTGAAGCAGCCGTCTGTGATGTTTCAGCCGAACTCTCCGTCAATATTTCAGTTCTCACACCACTGTTTTTGATCATTTTAAAGCACTTCAGGTTCCAAGCTGCCAACACTGTCACTACAATCAAAATTCTCTGCTTTCTTACTGTGCATTTATTGTCCAGCCTGATAGTGATGTGATTATGTGACATTTCATATCACACTGTAATACTTAAGCTGCAGACCATTTTAGCTAAAAACTACTAAAATTGTTTGCTTGCTACTTTAAAACTAATATGCAAATTATGTAGTTATAAGAGTGTGGAACCAAAGTGTGGTCTCCAAGCAGGTCCTTATAAGAAGATAACAAAAACAATGAATGAAAAAAGTATGATGTTTTGGCGTTTATGATAATTTATAATCTACAGATTTTATCTAATATTCACACAATCTGACAACAAATAGCTGCTGAAATTGACCCCAGGCTCAATGGGGTTCATTTTCCCATTGTATATTGTATGGAGCATTGAGCAACCTAGATCAACCTATATCTATTGTCTATAACATGCTTGCAACAAGAAGTGAAAAACTCACTGTGAGATCTTAGAATTAGACAGCTATTGAATACAAACCAGGAAGTAAATCTCGGACAGATGTTGGTCAGTACACTTCTTAATAAAATCGTGCGTTACAAAGTACAGTGACTTCTCGGTTTAATTTTACAGAGATTAGGAAGCCAGCTGTTCACGAGATCTAGTGCAAAGTTACCAGCGATTGGCCTCTACCTTTGAGCTGTTCTATTTGTGTTTATTGCACGCAAACATCCTAAACTTCATCTGTGGAATACTAATGACCTACTTCAGCTTTCAGCATTAAAGGAAAATCAATGTCTCACTACTAGGTCAAATTAGTAGCCTGTAATGATGCGAACAATTATATTTATAACATTTTGAGCTGAAAAGGAGGAGAAACGCCCTTGTGTAGAACCAGTGGTATTAGGAAGCCATGCTGGAGTATCGTGGTGGGGTGTGTGTGTAGCGATCACAGCACTAGGGCTGATCTCCACTTCAGTATGCATTCTTTCCTTCTTATCTGCCATGCTTCAACACAGCCTCTCACATTTGCAAACGTATTGGAGATGATGAAAAATTCATGGATGACTTATTAATAATTGAGGGAGCTGCAGGCAGGTCTTTAATTTTCATCTCTGCCTTTTTGGTAGCAGGCGCAGTGGGGTGGGGTGGGGCTGGGCTGGAGAAGCAGCTGTTAATTGGTGTGGAGAGCTATATTTGGAGCGTCACGCTTTGTCAACACTTTTCGACCACACTCCACACCTCTGACCCACCCTGTTTCACGCTCTCTTTCACGCACACACACATACACACACACTCATTCACTCTGTCCCAAAATCCCGATGCTAACTCAACGTCTGACAGGTGTTCTCCTTCCCGTTCTCTTCTGAAGAATATAAATAATCTTCTTAATGGATAGCTCAAGCCAAGACTAATGTAGTTCTCTTGTGTGTTCTTAACTGGGTCTGCTTCAGCCATTACTCAAGACTTCCTTAAAGAGGCTGCCATGCTTTTGACTGAGTCATGCTTTCATTTGCTGATGTGAAGTGAAGCAGAACTGCATGCAGTCCTAAAATATTAAAAATGAAGTCTTATGCCTGGCATGTAAATATTGATATGAAATGAATTAGTGGGGTCTATAAATAATATCCATCATCAGTTGTGGGAGCTGTATTTTTGGAGTTGCAACAGTCACCTCACAATGACTCTATTCAATCAATATTCTTTAGGACACATAACAGGTTTTATGAGTTTGATTTTGATTGATCACATATTTAGGGCCATTGTTTTGTATTAGGAATGTAACAGTGAACTGGGCATTGTTGGATAGATCATGGAAAGTAGGAGTGGGTCAAAATATAGATTAGCGATATATCGTTGTCCTTCCTCACACAAAATGATAATCGATACACCAACGGCAAAATCAATATTTGAATTGATAAATATTCCCTGCCAGTTTGACTCGGCGGCGTCGCTACTTCATGTCCAAAAGTAAAGACGTAAAGTTAATATATCTTTATTAAACTGCCTTTTTATTGGTCATTAGTTACAGAATTATATAATTCATTAATTAACATAATATTGCAATCAGAATGGACTTAAAACACTCTGAGATTGTGATAATAGCATTGCTATTATTTATTTAAATTAATATGGTGTTGTATCACTATATCATTGTCTTGCAATATGTATTGATTATTGCAGAATCGCTGTATCTAGATATTGTTATTGATTCCCACCCCTAATGGAGACTATTCTGTGTATTAATCAGGACATTAAATGTAGTGCCATGGTTTGAACACCAAAATATCAAGTGCAGTGGAAGCTGTTGCAGGTGTCTGTTGGCTGTCCTAACAAACAGGCCCTTCTGTTTACCTGTTTAACATGTTTAGTTGTCCAATGCCAGTCTGAAAAGATGCAATGGCACTTCACTTGATATGGCGAAAGCACATGTTATCCTTCACAATCCCACTGATGGCAGCATCATGGGATTAGAAGGGTCTTTGCCAATGAGTGAATTTGGACATGAATATATTGAGAAATAATTTGGGGGAAATGCAGAAAACAATAAAGAAATATTGTGAAAATACAAGATTGTAAACCATTTATTTCTTTTTAGCATATTATATGTGTGCTCCCAAATCCAGAACCATGTGGGGATGTGTGTGCAACCGATCACACATTCAAAGCTGCGGGAAATGCCATCACCAAGCAGCTTCTATGGCTGTATTTTGGAGTGAGCGCATCTAAGCACTTTTTTCTATGAAAGAGAGAGAGAGAGAGAGAGAGAGAGAGAGAGAGAGAGAGAGAGAGAGCGAGAGAGAGAGAGAGTGAAGAAAATGCTTAAAATTCAAGAGCTTAGGTTGCCTGTAAAGGCAAATTCCGTTCACTCTGCTGTCATCAGTGAACAGATCAGTAAGCCCTGGCCAGAGGGGGATTACTTACACTTTTAAATGACTTTTACGAGAAAACCTGCAATGTTTTACTTACATTCCTATTTCCTTGGAGTGTACATCTTCATTTAACACTGATACACCTGCTCTGCAGCTTTGCTACTCTCCATAAATAGAGCATGTGTATGAGCTGGGGGAGAGTTAGCTGGGGAAAACACCCAACAGACAGCTGTTTCGGGAGCCTCTCAATGCTTGTTCATGAAGACGGCTAGTACCACCAGCTCCAGCAAAACAGTCAGCCCTGATAAAATGATAAAATAAGAGATGGGAGAAAGCTTTTGTCTTTATCCTTATCTATGTTCCTCATTCTCTTTTCTCTCTCCCACACTTTTTCCTGCCTCTCTCTTTTTCTGCCATAGCGTTTGTGCCCCTGTGGAAAGGAGAAAATCATTTACAATTGAGCTGATAGAGAGACTGATAAAAGAGGAGGGCAAAGAGACAGGCAGGGAGAAGGAGAAACAGAGAGGAAGAAATGTTCAGAAGAGAAACGGGAGGAGAGCAAGAGATAAGCTAACACATTGTCAGAGAGGAGAGATACAGTAGATGGAAGTGAAGAAGCTGGTCTCGGGGGAGTGGAGCCTTGCTCAAGGACGTGCCCAGGAGCTCTTTCATGATCGTTTGCTCTGGGATATAAAAGCCCTGACGCTCGCTCTTTCTCGCTCTCTCTCACTCTCTCCGCCCACAAGGATAGCTCCGTTTGAACACTGGATGCTCTGTGAAGTTCATTTAGTGCAGCCTCTCCAAACGAGCTGCTCCGTAACCAGCCTCTTCAGGCTATTAGCCAGAGTACTGACAACAACCTCCACACCAATCAAGCCAGCCGTGAAACATCTGTACGTCCAGCGGCTACACAAGAGGCAGGTCATTTCACACTGAATCATCACGCTTGTTACACAAGGCTCTCTGCAGCAGAGTGGCATTAGCAATTCAATAGTGCCCCTGTGTCCTTCACAAACACTTCCACTGGAGGATTAATGCAGTTTGGGAATAAATTTTGTGAGCCGCTTTCACCTCTGTGCTTTCTGGTGCTGCAAAGGCTCCTGGAAAAGGGACTAGTTCAGTTGCATGCACATGAGTTTCGCCCCCTAAACCCTAAACTTATTTTTCAGTTATAAATCTTAAGATTCATTATTAATTGTCTAAAGTTTTAAAGTTCAGGCAGAGTCGTCAATGTATATTCCTCTTGTTGCCCAGCTGTCATTATCTAAACGATGGAAAGAGAATTTCAATGGGCTGATAAATAAAAACCCATCTAAAACAGGGGCATGATACCAGGATCAAATCAATACTGGCAGAACATTGCTTTATAAAGTGAGCAGCAGCTGATGGATATTTCAAATCAGTTGTGCAATATTTATAGTCCTCATGAGGAACAGAATGTTTAGGAGGTGTATGGCTACACTTCTGAATTATCTGCCTTTTATCCATTTTACTGCATTTATAACTTTGCTGAATTAAATATTATAACTCTCTGGTGTGCAGTACCAATTTCGAAATGCTACAATGTTTATGGACAGTTGTATGCAAAAATGTGAACATCTCCAATCAATTATATATTTGGTTGATGAATAAGTGCAGACTTAAAAATTTTTAGTGCAATTTGTTTTTTACTAAAGTTTGCTGAATATTAAATAATAAACAAAATGTGGCATAACTTTTGGACAGGTGTGCAGAGGTGTGTTATCTGTATCTGAAAAGTACTTATCTTTATTTAGAAAATAACAAAGCATGTAGTTTGGCCAGGGGTGACTAAACTTTATCTGCATCCTCATATTGCTGCACTCCTAATCTGAAGCAGATGGTGTTCATATAGCTCAGTTGGCTATATCTATGTCATTGGTTGTGTTAATATGCTTCCCCAAGATTATCCTATGAGTATGAAGTTTACATACCATTACTGTCTGAATATGGCAACAGTAAAGATGAAGAGGCAAATGTATCTAAAATGTTCCAAACTATCAATTTTTTTTTATTTTAAGCAGGGCTAAATATCTGGGGAAATAATTTGAGTTTGAATTTCTCCTCATTGCTTTCATTGCAATTTAAATATAATTATGTTTTTGATTTTTTCACCCCATGCCCTTTTTATCACCATTTTTTTCAGACTTGGTGTATGAGTGCTATATATAATTTGCCAGACCACCAATTACCAACCTCTGTGTTTTGATTTTATTGTGCCTATTATTATCATCACAAAACTCACCCATATTTTAAAACTTCTGAACTTCTGGATATTATAGGAAACAATTCAAATAGCAGAATTTTGGATGCCAAAACTGAACTAGATTAAAAACAGTTAATTGTTCAGTCAACTAACTTGAATAAAGTGAGCCTTCTAACTATGCATTAATAAAATAAATAGTGCAATGTGGTTAGATGTGGTAGCTAATTTATTTAATTATTTAACTCATGTTAACCATTACGTTCACCTCACTGTTGCATAACTTCATCCTCATACAGACCTTGCTTTTGATGGCCCAAATGGTAAGCCAGTTCCTGTAGCAAAAATGAACCTAATTGCCATAGTAATAATTATTGCTACAGTCTTATGCAAAAGTTTGGCCACCCCTTGATAAATAACAGACTCTCTAGGAAATGGGAAAAAAATACACAATATTTTCAGCAACATTGATGCATAGTTACTTTTTATGCCATAAATGCCACAAAAATAAAAAATAAAGATATTATTATGGCACTCTGCAAAAGTTTGGGCACCCTACATAATCAGTACTTAGTAACACCTCCTCTGGAAGATATCACAGCTTGCAAATGCTTTTTAGAGCT
>JBBIGC010000018.1:16871720-16889479 GCA_037576955.1 Lepidarchus adonis
CCATGGTTGTTGAGTGTCCACAAGTGTGTGCACAAGGTTTGAAGAGTCAGAGTATTTGTAAAGCTTTGAAAATGGCACCAGGTCACATTTACTAATGACAGCCCTTGCCATGCATCAGATTTAATTAGCTAATTAACGCTTAGGGTGCCCAAACTTTTGCACAGTACCATAATGATGTTTTTATTTTTTATTTTTATTCAATTTATGGCAAAAAAAAGTAACTATGCATCAATGTTTGCTGAAAATATTGTAGATTTTTTGCCATGTCCTAGAAAGACCGTGTTAATATCTTCAATTACAAAATCACCAAAATTTGTTATTTATCAAGAGGTGTATTATATAGATATGAAATTGCATCAGCAATAAAAAAAGTCCAGTGCAGATGTGAACAGCATTAGCATTAGCTATCTACTGTCGCACAATATATCTGTATTGTAATTACACAATTTCATATTACGTCAGCCCTCTCATTAAAAAGACCTGAAGTATATATGTATGTTTTGAAACAGTAGTGGCCTAGTAGTTAGGACATTGCCCTTGGGATCTGAAGGAAGCACCTCTGAGGCACCTTTGATAAAGGTACTGTCCCACTACACTGCTCCCTGGGTGATGTTCAGAGCTGCCCACTGCTCCAGAGTGCACGCGTGATGGATTTAATGCAGAGGTCACATTTCGTTCAGGTCACTGTGTGTGACTGTGTTCACAATGACACATAATCACTTCATTTTTTGTTAAACCTTCACTCCCATATCATATCTGGATAAACTAAACTTTAAAACAAACCCTTTTCAAATCATGGTTTGTGATATAAAAAAACAACAACACATAATATCACCACATTTAGCCTACAACAGTTTAGTCTTCTCCCTTCACATGAACTTTTAAGATGTGTCGCGGCAAAATCCTTTATTATCCATGAATGAGAGACACTGAGAAAATGTAACCCAAATAAATATGGTTTCTTCTTTGCAAAGACTTGCAAGGTGCGTGTGTGTGTCCGGCAATATTATACATGTTATTGATGTAATAAGGGAGTAACACAACAAAGCCAGAATTCCCAGGCTACAGAAGAATCTGGACACAGAAACTGGAACTTGCTCTGCTGCCTTCAAAATACTTTAGAAAAATAGATTGAAAGGCCATTGTCCTGAATGACCAAACAGTTTGTACCTTCAGAAAAACATTATAGAGTAAAAACATAAACAAAAAACATAGATTTTCTTACCAATGTTTTGTCACTCATATTGCAGACCTTGATATTGCAATATTGACGTACAAAAGATATATTGTTTAGCACAACTAGCTACCTAGCATATAGTTAGATGTTTTTCAGTATGTGTGAGCAAAGGTTGAGGATTCATCCAAATTCATAAATATGAACAATTTTGCGGAGTTGTAGACATAAGGGCACCCGAATTAAGTCTCATAACATTTATAATAGCTGCCATAGTGCAGCAGCATTCATTTTCTGCCTGGAGATTTGAGGTGTGAATTTTGCTGTCAGTAACACAGATCACCGTGTACAGACAACATCAGCAACAAGCCTTCCATCTTTACCCTGACATGACAAAGGGAGGAGACGTGAGACGTCTCTAAACCCAGCCGAGATCAGAAAGAATGTGTGTATGTGGAATTTGTGATGTGTGACTGTGATATTCATTATCACTTTTTGAATGTCACAGGTTTTCTTACCATCTGTATTTTTTCAGAGTTACATGCCATTTTCTCTGTGCTCACACACTTTGGGCCTTACAAGCTGTGGGTCTATTTATAACTCCAAAAGCATATTTCATGCAAAGCTGAAGTTTTTTACCACGTCTATAGTCAAACAGCTAAATCTCATTAATGGTAAATTGTCTAAATGAGGCATATAATAATTTAAAAATGAAACATTACTAATGATCCATAATTTCTAGCATTAATATCTTAAGCCTACAGGATGACTGACAAAAATCACTGATTAAACTGTAGTCATTAATGGTCAGGAATAGAAAATATGACAGCCTGCTGTTAAGCTATTCAGTTCTGGAAGAGACACGACGTAGTGTGAGGCAACGCATCACTGCAAGAAGGTCAGCAAGTTGCTACAAAACGCACTCCAGTTATAAATAGCCTATGCTACAATGTCCCATTAAGCTACATCAGTTTACAGTAAAGGACAGTAGATGATTGGCCAGAGAACCCTGTTACTCCACACAGGTTTTACACCCTGTATAACAGGCGGCATAGCTGCATTATTAGGTGTGAGTGGCCACACTATAACACTGGTAATTGTCATTAGCTTCAGAGTACCTGTTCATAAGTGCCCTGGGTCACTTTGACCCACATTAAAATACAATATAACATGGGTTGATTTTTCAAATGGATTTGTCAGCTTATTATGCGATTTAACATGACTTACCTCAGTTGTGCACCAGCACTCAAAAGTGGCCTGGGACACTTTCCAGACACGTAATAGCACATTATAACACGACTGTTCTAAAAAAACAACTGGACTGAAAATCCAAAGGCTGTTTATGTGACATTGTTGCTTCAATTGAAACAAATTTTAGGGTCGAGAGCTCAAAAGTGTCATTCCTACGCCTGTTATAACACGTTATGATGGAGTACAGCACGACTTAGTAATAAAACAAACCAGTTTGGCTGAACTGCCAAATGTGGCTGTAAACGTGCAGCACGTTTTACGACATTTTAATAAAAAAAATGCTAAACACACCAAACACAGTGTTCGCTTCGGGTTTTAGGATGAATTACAGCCTTGTGTCACCAGGTTACTGTAAACACAACTTAGTCAAAATCACGGACGTAGAGTAGGATGAACGGAGCTCGAAAATAAAGAAACAACGACGCAAAAACGCAGTTATTACACTTCTAACTTCAGAATAGGGAATAAACCTCGTGTCTCGACTCCAGCTGAGCGTGATACTGAGCGCAGCAACGGTTATAAACCCGTGGAATAAAAAAACAGAGCACACGTTGCTGTTTTCCAACTTGTCTGACAGTGTTAATGAGCAGAAATGCTCAAAGTTAACGCCCTTACCTTCAGCTACGGGCTCCGGCAGCTCCAGCGGTCACGGTCGCACCGTTAACAGTCTCCACAGGACGTTCAGAACACAGCTGCAGGGCATCATTTCGTCTCCACTTTTTGGATTTATTGTTTTTTTAGAGGTCTTACCGCGAAGCCCACAACCATGACCTCTGTGTTGATGCGTTTCACACCCACTGTGACTGAACACGACCCCAGCAGCGAAGCTTCCACCTGCTCTCTTCCGCCTTGGGATCTTTTTTATCTCTCTTTCGCTCCACCCGTATTCCGAGGAACCCCGTCTCCTGTTCTTTGATTGGCTTGTAGCGTCAGGTCTCGTGAGCTGTAGTGCGCACGGATTGGCTAATACCATTCCGCAACATGCCCTGCAATAGGTTAGTAGTTCACACTCGCAGGCACTTCCCCCCAGTCCGCTGATTGGAGGCATTACGTGTGAGTGCGAAGTAATAACCAATCCTAGAAATGGGGGACTGGCCTGTTTTGGAATATCTTTTTCTCTGAAAATTAACTGCTCACCTATTGTCTGTTCTGACACCACGGTAGAAGCTGCATCGTCAGCCAATCGGAGGACCAGGACGTTTCATTTCCACCAATGGGATGAAGGGGATGAACGTCGTATTGGCATGATGTAATGGTCCGCTTTTCTCATCAGGTCTACCGTCCCTGCGGCAGTGTGGGGATGAGAAGAAAGAAAAGATGCACAAAAAGGGGGGTTTGGGGGGTTAAATCATCATTGATAGCTCATACATCAGGAAGTAATCCACCTTTGAACAGAAATAGGTTGTTGATGCGGCTCTTATTCCCAAAAGCGAATGATCTAACCGTTGATGGAGAAACATCAAAGCTTTACCGGAGGCTGAGCTGATGAACCCAGTGTGCTAGTTCTCGCAGCTTTCGTAGGCCAAGAAGCCAAAGTTTCAGGCATTTTGAAAAGTTTCTTACCTTGAACTGAGCCAAATATTCAGCTTAATGGACAGGTGGAAAAAAAATAGGACACAGAATACATCACTTGCTACTGTTTATGAAAGGCCATGAGCAGTGACTGTACCTCTATGTAGTTCATTTAGCCTTGCTTCTAGCACATTTGAAATAAAGAAAGCAGCATCCAACTGTGAGATATTGTGTTGCAATAGTTGTGCAATAGATGTGTGAATGGCCTTCCCCCCATCCTCCTTGATATTTTCCCAAATTCCCTTTAAAATTAGATTTAAAAAAAAGAAAGAAAGAAAGAAAGAAAGAGGATTTCCTCCAGAGAAGCACAGCAAAAATATAATAATAATAATAAGAAATACATTAAAAATAAATACACCCAAAATCAACACATTAAAACATGAAAAAAATTTTTTTTAATATAATGTGCACTGCTAAAGGTAATTGTATCAACAAACTACAAGTATAATTGATGTATTGTAGTTTTTTTCTATAATTTACATAAAAACCCATTAGTCAGAAGGAAAAGGTAAGTTCACATGTACATTTATTATATTAAGTTAATAAATTATGCCCACACTATCATTACAGGATATGCACTTTGGTGTGAAAACAAATTCAGTATTTATAAAATCAGAAAGAGACCAATTTAACCTGTATAGGAGCATGGGAGGCATGTCATAATGTAGGTAGAGTTGTTTGGCCATGGTAACAGTACACATGTGTTGTGTAGACCAAACAGAGCTTTTCAGTAGAAGATGCTCATACCAATTGTGAAGCATGATGGTGGTAACATTTGACATATACTAGCAGCATCCTCTCCAATTGTTGATTCCCCTGGTTAAGATGTGTTCTTAGGCTTCAAAAAACTATTTTCCCCCACTACACAAAAAAAGAGAAATTACCAATCAATGGGCAGGCAAAATGTTTTTTTTAAATAAATATATATATATATATACATATTTAAAAATCATGAATGCCACCAATTATTGGCATCCCTGCAGTTAATATTTCATACAACCCCCTTTATGCACTCTCCTCTTCAGCTAACCTCACAGGTTTTCAATGGGGTTGAGGTCTGCGGACTGATGGCCATGGGAGGAGTTTGATTTTGTGTCTGCTGAGCCATCATTCAGTAGATATTGCCATATGTTTAGGGTCATTATCCTGCTGGATCACAATGACCAACATCTTCAGCTTTCTGGCCACCAGCTATTGATTTAAAATTACCTGGAATTTCAAGAAGTTCATGATACCATGCACCCTAACTTGGAGAAACCTCCACCATACTTTACAATGGGTATGAAGTGCTTTTCTGCATACTCATCCTTGGATTTATGCCAGACCAACTTAGAATGTTTGTTGCCAAAAAGCTCAATTTTAGTCTCATCTGACCAAAGCACACAGTCCAAGTTAAATTCCCAGAACCATTTAACAAACTCCACACGTTTATGTTTGTGATTATAGGTGTGAAAAGGCTTTGTCCTTGCATGTCTCCCAAACAGCTTGTTGGCATGGAGATAGCATCTTTTGGTTGTTATGGAGCATTTTTTACTGCTCTTACAATACTCCACACTGTGCGTGGTGGCAAGATAAACTTGGGTCCTTGTCCAGCGTTATTTGACACTGTTCCAGTTGTTTTAAACGTCTTTATTATTCCTCTGACTGTAGATACAGGAAGATTTAGAAGAGAAGCTATTTTCTTGTAGCTATATCTGACTTATGACACACATCTGCTTTACTTGAAGGGCATGTTCTCTTGTCTTTCCCATGTTGAAGAGTGGCTAAGAGCAATAAGACTCTGTGTCACATCATATTTCTACCCCAGGGAAACATGAAGTCATTAATTACTAATAAAAAGTTTCCTATTTAATTTAAATTACAAAAAAATGCCTCAATTACATTTATATTACAGGAATTGTTAGTTATGCCAGTAATTATATAATGATTTTATTAAATAAAAGTGATGGATTTTTCAAAATTGATACAATTGATTTAAACTCAATTTGAGATTATGCTCCTGTAAATATTTTTTATTTATTTTGAGGCATGTAACACATCTTAACCAAGAGTGCCAATAGTTGTGGAGGGTGCTGTATAAAGAAATGTGTGCTGGTACAATAATGAACCATTTCACATTAAGCTAAAACATTTAGATTAATTCTAATTCTAAAATGTAGATACAATCCTTAAATATGAGGTTTAAGTGAAATAGTGTTTACATTTCTCCTATTTCTACAGCAATTATTTATGAAATGTGAAAGTGATTATTTGTCATTGTGAACACACAATCGCACACAGTGCACCACAATGAAATGTGACCTCTGCATTTAACCCATCACATGTTCACACATTGAGCAGCAGGCCGCTATCAACGGCATATAGGAGCAGTATAGTGGAGACGGTACCTTGTTCAAGGTTCCTCAGTGTTGCCAGGGCTGTGACTTGAACCTTCTGATCACAGGGGTCACAGGTCTTAACCACTAGGTCACCACTGCCCTAGTTTATTTGCACTGACTAATGACACTACTCCTTCAGTGCATTTAGAGCACAAATTTTTTTGCAGATATTGTTAATTTTAGCTGCCTTTTCCATTGATGATGGTATCGTCATCACAAATCTTGATTTCTGTACTGTAGCATTAATGAAAATGTATTTTTTGGTTCACACAGCAGTCAATGAACAAAACCTCTGTTATGAAAAAGGCTAATACTAGTTTCGTTCTTTCTTTCTTTTTTCCTGTCTGTCTGTCTGTCTGTCTGTCTGTCTGTCTGTCTAAGTGTGTGGGTTTTTAGAAGAAATGACAGGTCAGTGCGTAATTTCTAAAAAGTAGAATATGAACGGACTAGAAAGATTTTGAAAAGATTATGAAAAAGTAGGTATTTGATCTGTAATAGGGCATAAGAAATTATATCACTATGCACAAGCTGTTCATCCTAACCAGGACCAACAGATTAAAAGTCGTAAATGAAATGATTCTGGATCATCATAAACATTAATGCTCCATATGTGACCAAAGCGGCTTTAGCGACAGTAAGCAAAATTCCATAAGGTACAAAATGAGTCAGATGTGTTCTGATCCACTAGTGTTGATCCACCATGGTTCAGAGCAGTACAGCATAAACTGAGATCTGAATGTAGGGAGCTGTCGGCTAAAATACAGCCATTTCTGTATGGTCCAGTTGTTTCTGTTGTTCATTTAGGGTAGATGCAGTAAAGGATAGAGGGAAGTAAAATAAGGGTGTTACTGCTATAAAAGGACTAGAGTGCTTTCTCTAAGACAGGATGTCCCATTCCCGGTCATTTCTGATTTAAGGTTTTCATTTAAATCCATAGATCAATCCACAATTGTGTGGTTTTGGCCTTTGTTAATCGAGAAGCGCCTTCCAAAAGCATAGATTTGCATATTGACCAGATGAAGATGTAATCCATACTGTGGTCATACACTTAAATGCATTTGAAGTCCTGTTTTGCAGATGCAGGATTTTCAATGCGGAGATCATATTTAGTGTAATTTGGCTCATGACAAGGTTTGGACTGCGTCCAGGAAAGCAACCCTCTGAGACTGTGTAATTACGCCTCGTGATTATATAACAAAAGCAGTTGGCTCAATTAGCAAAAGTATATAGAGCATCAGTATATAGAGCAATGCGAACTGCAATCAGCGCTGCTCCTCAACAGCGACCTGTGGCTATCTTCTTGCCCCACACTGCTCGATCAAAAACAATCACATCCCTTGAAATCCGGGATTAAAGTGGGATTAGGCAGGCAAATATTAATTCCTGCAGGATCTGGGCACAGGACCAGGACGAGACGTTTGAGTCTGACCGACTCTCACCCAGCTGAGAGGATTTCCCTGATAAATAGCAGGGACAGGGAGAGTTTGTACCACAAATGCTTTTTTTCTATCTGTATTTTACAGCTTTATTCCCCCCAGTGAGAAGATAACGATAATCTCTCAAATGTTATTGTTATCAGCTTTCTTCCCTTCGGTGCTGGGTAACAGGCCGTGTGCCACAGCATGACGTGGTTTTCAGGACTGAGTTGTTTTGTTGTCATTGCGGGATATGTAGATGTAATGGATCGGATATATTGATCGTGCATTAGGGGGAAAAGCCCTGAGTCAGCAGAGCAGCACAGAAAAGATGAGGTGTTCATGCACGTATCCAAACCTGTTTATCCTTTCGTCCCCTTTATTTACAAGCGAATTAATACCCTTTTTTTTTTCAAAAACAAGAATACTGCAGTTACATAGGACTCAGTCAACGTAGCTGTGAGTATTATGCAAAACAGAATATAGTATAAGTTCTGTACATGACATCAGCCTGAGTGAGTAGGTAAGTGCAGGGGGATGAGGTGTTCATGAGCTCAACTTTCTCCCCCAGTTAACCTCCACACACAAAATGGATTAAATAAATCTGACACTGGTCTGAGTCATAGTGAGGCATGTCATCCTGAAGGCAAACACAATGCCTCACCAACGATGGCGATTCCACAATCTTACTGTTGATATTCAAATGTCTGCTGTTGGATACAGTCCTTACTGCTGCTTTGGTCAGGTTTCCTCTTCAGGAAGCACCACTGCTATAGCCAAAGCAGCCAAGCTCTTCTACTGTGAACTGAAATAAGAGTGCACAATAAAATACACAATACAACTGATGTGTCTACATATAGATATGAATGGATGGATGGACAGATGTACAAGCTGAAGGATGGACAGGCAAACAGTAGTCAGGCAGACGGACAGATAGACACACTTTTAGATATAGGCCGATGCACAGATAAACAGATAACATTAAACACACATGCTCCTTTAAAAAGTAGAACTGCAGCTCTCAAAAAGCTCCAATTCCACAAGTTTATCCAATGTACTATGAACAACATTTACACACACACACACACACACACACACACATGCACGCATGCATACACACCAGGCTAATCTTTGGGTAGAGTTAAAGGAGGCAAAACCAAAATGTGTATCACACACATCTTTAAAAAGGAATATAAAAGGTAAAATGTCTTCCCTTCCTGTGGTACCACATGTAAAACATGGTCGGGAGAGATCAGCAGAGAGATAGAGAAAGAGAGATCAGCCGCAGTCTCCCTGGTTATGAAGCGCTGCTGCAGCCATAACTCCTAATGACCGTCACAGCGCCGTGGGTCGCCTGCCCATGCCGGCTCATTAGGGCATGACATTGATAAATAGGTCATTGGGATTCAGTGTGCGCTAAAGGACAAAGCAGCTATTGCGCACTATGAATACACACCACTGGAGGAGAGATAAAATAAGGTAGAAAAGACAGGGGAAGCAACACGGGAAAAAAGAAGTAGAGAGAGAGAAGGGTACGCAGCAGGATGCTGGTTCATACTGGCTACAGAACCTTCTCTGCAGAGCCAGATGCGAGCACCACTCTATTTTGAGAAATAGGTTCAATTATGAATATTTCAACATGAGATACAACATGCAACAGACAAGTCTAAGCTCAGTGTTTCTCCTCCAGCCCTTATTCCTTCTCGCTCTCCTTGGGAAAGGTCAGAGACACTATCTCCACAGACCAACAGCACTTCACCTTTTGCAGAGTGGACACCAAGGTAAAGAGGATTGACATTAATTAACTCTATCTCTGCAGGCCCTTTCCATGACCTGTTTGAAAGCAATGAGTCTAATTATAAGAGGAAGGACAACCGGTGATCATTAAATGAGGTTTTAAACCGATGGGCTCATTAACAGGATTTCCTCACAGATTTAAGATGTGATCATCATATACAGAGAAAGCACTGCCATTTCTTAACATATACCCCCCTCCAAAAAAACTGCAGTCTTTCTTAATAACATATCTATGCAGACACCAGATCAATGTCAAGAAGCACTCACTGCAAGGATACTGTGGAACACCATCCAAATCCAGTTGAATTCCAGCAATACAGGTAAGGATTTGATTCAGTACTTAAAATTTAATTATTAAGTTTTGTAATTTTCCAAAATGAAAAACAAGGGCACACAGTGTAGTTTTATGAAGCTCTAAGCTGTGTGAGTTCTAACTGTTTATGTAGTATTTCAGATCAGTTAGGGGGACGAGGGGTGGTGGTGAACTTGATCTTGTAGGTAAAATGACAATTTTGTTAAACTGATGTATAAAATCGCTTTACAACCAGACCAGATTTATTTTAACTATAATTTGAACTAAAGGTGTAACAATGAATTGATTTGTATCGATGCATCAACCAAAATAGTGCAAGAGTCAATGTACAAATCTGCAATTAATTTAACTCATTTTACTGTGGGCAGTGTTTTTTATGCAGAATCTGCTTTTACCCTAAAAAGTGACCTGAAGTGTTCAAATATAATCTGATTGGATGCGTGAGTTGATGCAGCAGATTGTGTGAAATGTCATCTTATTTTATATTGACTGCAGACCCCAGTATCAAATTGAATCACATTATTGCAAATTTTAAAGCATAAAAAAAAATATCCAATCATTGGTTAAAACAATCGATGTGGAATTGAACTGCGAGGGCACGTGTGATTTACACTTCTAATATGAGCCTGGTATTGAGTAAGTGTTTCTAGTAAAGTAATGAGTTATTTAGCTAGATAACTATGTGAAAACAGCATCTAATTGTAAAACTAGCAAGTAAAAGTAAAATGAAATTTTTTGGATACTATTATGTAATATTTAAGATTTGCCAGTATCACAGACAGTTATTAAAATTAAATGCATATTATGGTACTGTTGGACAATATTATTGCATGTTGTGATACTGTTCAAAATCCAAGAGTATCAAAAAATTGCATGATTACTAATGCACCCCATACTATTTGTATCTTACATTTTGCCATCAGTGTTTATGTTTTTGGCACTGAGAACCTTACATCAGTTTTTACTTCTTCTTTTTTTTTTTTAAATAAGACTAAATATTTCAATGCAGTGACAGACTTAAGTGACAAGAGTTTTCTCAATTACTGTCAGGCATATTCAGCTATATTTAGCGCAAAGTTTCTCATGCTAAGCCTTCTGAAGACTGTAAAATCTCATCCAACAGCAGTGGTTTAGGATCTTGTTATACACTGACTGAAGATTTCAAAAGATTGCCTAAATCTTTTTGCAATATTGAAATGAGACATTACTTTTAGTTCTCATTACTAACTAGTTCTTAATTTACTAACCTGTGCCACAACCCATCCTTGCTTGCAAACATTGAGAATTACGCTCCTGTGCCAAACTTTCTGTTAAGTTTGGGACAGTTTGGGACTTGTTTGGGACTTGTCCTGCTGAAATAAGCATGGACCTCCTAGCAAGATAAGTCACCTTGATGGCAACATATATCGACGCTGCCCCAAATCCCATTTTATTTGTATGTTTTAATGGTGTAAAAAGACCTTTAATAAAATGCTCAGAAATGTGCAATACAGAGCCCTAGGTGGTAGAATGTCTCCCTCTGGTGGACTGACAGAGGAATGTCCCCAGGGCAGCACACATGACCACGTATTTAAAAGCATTTCGATTTACAAGTACCCCCAGTATACACCACAGAGTCGTTGGTACCTTTATATATATGGAACTCTCCTATGCCGTGGGCATGTGCAGCCCCATACCATCACAGATGCTGGTTTTTGCTCCTTTTGCTGATAACAATCTGGATTATCATTCTCATCTTTGGCATGGGGAACCAAAAGGTTTTTCTTAAACCAAGGAGAAATGTGGATTCATCTGACCACAGAACATTGTTATATTATTTTTTCATCTGAGATGAGCTTTAGTCCAGAGAATTCACTAGCATTTCTGCATAGAGTACGGCTTCTTGATAGCGCAATACAGTTTCAAGTTGTATTTCTCGAAGCTGCAGTTTACTGTGTTAAGTGGCAATGGTTTTCTAGCTACGTATATGTCACAGCAGCATGATGATTGCTTTGTGCTGCCTGAGGATTCAAAGATGACATGCATCTGGTCTTGCCCTTTACACATTGAGATGTCCCTGAATTCTCTGAATCTTTTCACAATGTTTTGCATTGAAGGTGATGAAAGACCTAATTTCTCTGCAATCATGTGACGATAATCACTCTTTTGTTTGGCCATTTGGCAAAAAGGGGTGAACCATGACTTCTTTCATTGTTGAGCCTTTGAAAAATGCTACGTTCACAACCAATCATGATACATCTATTACCAATTAACCTGTGGAGTCGAGTCTTCCATATTGGTGTTGGTGAACATTCAAACATCTTATTTTCATAGTATCGGTCTCTGAATCTGTTAAGCCATCAAATTCTAAATTTGTCAGTAAAAAAAGGTTAAAGATCCCTGGACTCCAGAAGGTGTGGGGACTAAAACTCAGTGTCAGCCTGTGAAACTGGATCTTGGACTTCACCACCACCAAGCCACAGCATGTACAACATGGTAAAAAAAAACAACAAAAAAAAAACTTTTCCACCTTGATCCTGCACATTGGCAAGGTTCAGTAGTAAGTCTATTCTTGTTACACATGACTCTATGTTCAGACACAGCACAAATTCCATCATAGTTTGTTGATGACAACACCACTGTGGGCCTGATCCCTAAAGATTAGATGGCCTCCAGGAAGGAAGTGGAACTCCTGGCAGATTGGTGTCAGGAGAACAACCTCTCTCTCTCTCAGTGTCAGTAAAACCAAGGAGCTAATCTTGGGCCTCAGGAAACAGGCAGAGTCTACGTTGGAGAAGATGCTGTGTAAAGGGTCAACAACCTACAGGTGTTCTGTGGAGTCCATCCTCACATGAAAGCCCTGCAAAGAGTGGTGAAGACAGCTCAGAGGATCAATGGCACACCCCTCCCAGGAATCCAGGACACCTTCACCATGGGCTGTCCCAGAAAGAGTATAACATGTGTACAACATGTAATATATTTAATATGGTGCTCAACACATGCAATACTGCTTAAAATAATATAATGCCAAGGATGTTGTACACTCCACATCTACTCTTGCTCAGAGTACATAGAATCTGTATGCTGCCATATTCTATTATCTTTCTTTTTTATTATATTATTGTACAGCTTGTTAATTGTCTAGTCTGTGAATGAGGAATTTAAGTAAAAATTTAGTTGTTTTTAGTTCTTCTAATCTTTACACATGATAATAAATCTTAAATAAATAAAACCAGAACCTTATTTATATGAGTTTATGTATCACAGATTTGTGTTTTTATTGCATTTTGGCTTTTATTTCAAAGCTTCTGGAAACGAGGTTTGTACATTGCACAGTTAATTATAAGCAGCATGCTAATACATTCGCCATTTAATGATTCCTGAATGATTGTATTACGACTATGGCAGAAGTAGCATATGTAATAAAGTCAAAGCTTAAGGTAAAACAGCTACAGCTCTCACAGGTAGGGCTGTAAACTGAGAGCTAATAGGAAGTTAATGAGCCATGTGTAGGATCATCATCAACGGGTCAGTGGGTTAATGGCAATTAAACCAAAACTGCATCACACTGTCACTGGAGCCCATTCAGCTAAATTACAGATCACTGACCTCCAATACACAAACTTCTGATGTGCCATCAACATCTCAGACATCTGTCAACAAGAACTCCCAAGTAACTGGATAGATTTTGTGTTTACTCCAACAACAGACAAAAAAAATTCTGAAATATGCATGTTGACAGTGCTCTCTGTACACTAAGGATTATAAAGCTGCCAATAATCCAAAGCTGCACATATTTATGCTACATTTTTGGAAGGTGATGGACAGAAATGACATGTATATCATGACATGATACATGATTCCATACAGTAATTTGAATTGATCGGTTAATTCTGGAAAAAAACGAATCTTCAATATCCATAGTTTAAAGAAAATGCCCTTTCTAACCTTAATTTTCCTTTATTTTACCTGATCTGTGGCTCATGGCTTCTCCAACTAAGTGTGGATGGCTAGCAGATCAGAGGAACCCGAGGTGCAGGCGAGTTAGTGGAATGGGACCCAAATACAGGGACAAACAAAAATGTTAGAATGCACGCAAATTCAACACGATGTGTTCAAGGAGTTCGCTTCCTCAACTATGGGACCCCTACCAGTGAGACCAAATTGGCCAAAATGGACTGGAGTAGGGGGTGAGAAAACCCAGGGACCATGTAGTCGTTATTTTCCAATGGGCTCCCATGTGGCTAGAAGAGTAGCAGCCACACCAGTCAGAGCTGACTGAAGGAACCCGTCTACTGATGAAGCTTGGCAGCATAGCCTTTGGGAGAAATACCCCTCTGATGGACGTCCAGGAAAATCACCACTCTCCCACTGGCACTCGGGCGCTACCACCTACAAAAGTAGATGGGGAAATCTGTCATTTCATTATTTGGACACAGTCCAGGACCGGCTTTTGGTTTCTTCTTAAAAACATCAACAATCAAACCTCGTTAACTCGCCCTTATTGGTCCGGGCCCTAAATTTGGCGAGAGACAGGGTGGGCGAGTCATAACGGTGTAAATAACATGGAAGGAAATCTGTCCTGCAGCCTTTCATGGCGACAGGCGGGTTTGGCGAGATAATGGGGTTTGACTGTATGTTGCTTTAGTTGAAATGATGGAAGCCTCCATTGTTTTCAGCCTCAACTCTCAACCCTCAATCCTAACCCTTCTGCAATACAAAGTTGATCAGTACAAACAATTTCTGTACATTCAACAAAGAGTCAAAAACACGTTGAAAACAATGGGAAGTTATAGAAAATGCCTCAGAATGTGGATGCCATTACCAGCTGTATGTTACAGGTATCACAGATATGGTTTACTGAAGAATTCTCTTTTTATAGGCAAAAATCTAATTTCTCATTTATCCCAGATGCAGTTGATCAGCTGAGACGTGTTTGAATGGAGGTGTTGTTTCATTAGTTGCTAACAAACACTAAAAATCTATAGTCACCCATATTGCTTCTGTAAAATATATTACCCACAATTTCAGACACCAGGGCTGAGCAGGAGACTGACTGTAAATCAGATACATCTGTATTTATAATGTCACTAATATTCTTTTCAAGATGTTTATTTATCACATTCCTAGTTATACACGTACAACAAGCAGAGAAATGCATCCTGATCCACTCCAGCCTGTGCAAGAATAAACTATAATTGATTATATTGAATATATTATACACGTATATTGATTCTGGGTCCACAGTCTTATTTCTGAGGTGGTTGTGAAGAGCTTTCAGCACTAAAACCTCTTTCACTGAAATTGAGTCACGAAACTTCACCTTCACCTTCACTTTCAGACAGATTTGAGCAAATAATTCAACTACAGCTTTGTGATACTGACAACAACAACCCTGGTCAGAGAGCGATTTGCACTTTATCAGTTGATGATCAAATTTGAGTTAGTTAGTTATGCAAATTACAGTTAGCCTAGCATTTCTCTTATGGGCATAATGCATGAAATACATGTTCAGATGGTTTTCACCTGTATCTTTAGAATGAATTACTAAACACAATTTTCTGCAGTGCATTTCTTCTCACTGAGCACACAGAAATGACTAATGAGCCCATGGAAATGTCAGTTATTTTAAATGAGTTGAAATATAGATAAAATTACAGAAACATGTTATGTAGCAATGCGAAAATTGACTTCAAGTTTTTAGCAACACCAGTCTCGCAGCTGCGTTAAAGAAATGAATTCCAAACACGTCTACTCCTTTTCGGCTTTACTGTTTGTAAAAGCCAAAGCGATCTACCATCAAGACTTAATATTCCACAGTATTATGGTCTTTAAACTCACATGCCTGCCACTCGATCTTTTCATGTGAACCACCATGCAATGCGCAGGTGTTTTTCTCCATTCTTAATGCTGTTCTTCCTGTAAAAAAAAGTAGGTAGGTTTTGCATATGGAATCCAGGCTTCGTCTGCATCTTTTTTTCTTCTTTTTTTTTACTGCATAAACATCCTTCTCTCCATCTCTCGCACTTTCAACTGCAACATTCCCTGCAAACAAGACAGACGCAGTCTTTCATCATTCGGCTTCACACACGCGCACACCCATTTCAACTCCCAGCCAAGTGAAATCAAAGCAAAGTTTGCTGAAGTGTTCTGGGGTTTTGTTAATCAGAGCATTGTGGTTAGGTCCTGCTGTGCTGTCGCCTCCCTCACTGCCTTTAATTAAGAGGCCCCTCCCCTTCTGCCCGGAGGGCCACCGGCCCCTGAGGAAGGATGACACCAAAGACGGAGACCCCTTTAGGGATGTGTATTTTCAGTCTGTATTTTTTTTATAGACTGTCTTTCGTCTTCTCCCATTTATAGGACACACAAGGATGCTGGGGGAGTCAGAAAATCATGACAGTTTTTAAAGTTATTTTTAGCTGTTTGGTCTCTGTTAGAAGACTGAGAATAATGACATGCTCACAGCCGGCATCGCATCATTAGAAGGAGTTCATTTGCACTGGATTTGGGACTGCAGTTTGTATTCTATTTGGGGCCGTATAGAAGAATCTCAGGCAGCAGGATCCCTTACAATGAACACAAGTTTATGCAGACCGGTTAGCACGAAAACACTAATTGGCTTTCATTCGTTATTAGCTACATTAGCATAAATATGGTTTATTCATGTCAGTTGGACTGAATTTGGAGAGAAAACGTGGACCATGGGGAAACGCAATCTCCAATTCAGCACCAAAGAATCTGACTGAAGACGCTGCAGAAGAAAAGGTTGAGTGACAGAACCTTTACCCTTTAATATCCGCCTGTAATTTTTGTTCGAACACCTGTGCTGTTATCTTGTGCTCCCCTGGGGGAGGGCTTCCAAGCTTGCTCTGCATTAAAGGCCGTACCACTGCCTATGAAATAGACACTAACCTCGTCTTAGCTGGGTGGTTAAATTGTCTAGACGCTCAGTGACAGTGGAATGAAATAAGGGAAGTGTGTCTGGAAATGAACGCCTCTGACATGTGGAGCAACTGAACCATCAAATTCACTTCACTCAGTTCCAGATTCCAAATAGATGTTAATAGTTCTAAAAGGCGAATCATATCATAATATACTGTAGCGAAGCTGAGGGTTGGGGCGTGCGTTGGTGAAGTAAAGTATTGTGTGTTTTGAGACTGTTTTGGGGGTTATTGTGTTTATTATTCCCGAAGCTCTAGTAAGAGCTGGTAATAAACCGGAAATGGGCCACTGCTTGTATTCGAGCATCAAGCCCTTGTGTCATTCTCCAGTATTTCCCTCAATGACTTTTCCACCCTGTAAAAATGTCACAATATATATACACTGATCAGCCATAACATTATGACCATTAATAACATTGACTATGTGCTTATTTCATTACAACAAGTCCTGGCAATAACATTATTATTATATTAGACTGCAAGTGAACAGTCAGTTCTTGATGTTGATGTGCTGGAAGCAGAAACAATGGGCAAGTGTTAGGATCTGAGCAACTTTGACTAAGCCCTTATTGTGATGGCTACACAAATGAGTCAGCACCTACAAAATAACAGATCCTATGATGCGCACCATTTATGCAGAAGTTATTATCTGCACAATTAGAAACAGGGTCTTGGGTTCCCAAAGCTTGATGCATGAACAGAGCGAAGGCTAACCAGTCTGGTTCTATCCCAAAAATGAGCTTATGTGGCACAAAATATTAATGATAGAAAGCTTAGAAAGATGTGAGAACACACAGGACACCAGTCTGAGCAGCAATATTGGGAACTACACAACATTAGGCAGGTGGTCATATGTTTTATGGCTATATATATATACAGGTCCTTCTCAAAAAATTAGCATATTGTGATAAAGTTCATTATTTTCTGCAATGTACTGAT
>JBBIGC010000018.1:16889579-16909018 GCA_037576955.1 Lepidarchus adonis
TTATCAGTACATTGCAGAAAATAATGAACTTTATCACAATATGCTAATTTTTTGAGAAGGACCTGTATATATATATTAGTTACTTATGACTGATTCCAGTTTCAGCACATTCAAAATAAGGTTAGCTACAGTTACATTAAAAAATAATGTGATGCCTGCAACACACTCAAAAATGTTGGGACGGGGCAAAATAAGAATTAGAAGTATTCTAATTCAAGATATGGCATTTAAAACATTCCACAATAAACAGATGTGCTAGTGACAAGAATGGACCGTGACATAAAAGGAGCATCCACCAAAGGCCCAGTGTGAACCATGGCTCATTACTTTCAGCCAAACTTTAAAAAAAGCTGTTGATCAGGAAGATTTGTCAAATAAAGGTTCAAGAGAATTAACAAAACAAATATCTTACATTTTATTTCACAGAATTTCACAGAATTTTCCAGGAACATTTTGGTAAGCATAAGAGAAATGCTCAACATAGGTGTTTAACTGAGATGTGTTTATCAGTTCAGCATATAGACCATAGAGACCGGTATGAACAAGAAACTGTCAAATATTACAAAACGGTTTATTGAAGTTTTTCTTCATGTCAAAATTACATTAGTGCTTTCTTGGCAGGATATTCCTGATAATGAGAAGTCCATGGGATCTCAGTATCAGCTGATGTTAACGATTAGGGGATATATCAGTCATGCTTTGATCACAACAGAACTAACAGCAAAATGTCATACAATAAAAATAAAAGACATTACAATCAAAATAAAGAACAAAATAGTGTTTTTATTCACTTTTTTAATATTAATTCCATATTTCTTTAGAAAACATTAATATTTATAACATACACACAAACAAAGAAGAATGTCCAGATTAAAAATAATTTTGTCTCTCTTTCCAGTAAATATAATATTTGGACAGTTCAGAAAAATAGAAGCCCCTTGGTCCCTTTTTGTAAATAAACTCCCAGACAGAGGAGCACTGATCTGGGAAAGGGAGGCCAGGCTACAGATCTGAAAACCAAGTCCTATATTCAGTCAGGACTAGTACTACAGAAAATCTGAACACAAATATACATGTAGCGCAAGACTTCCCAGCACATTACTGAATACTGAACCATACAATAGTAGTTCCCACATAACATTTTAAAGAGCAAAATCAAGTGAAGAGACCTGACAACAGCAGAAATTACTGGATGTTTCAGTAACTTTTAAAAGACACAATAAAACGAGGCAAAAGGAATCGTCTTAACAGTTTTGAGCCACCTGCACGTTCACTTGGCTACCTCAGGTTCAACTCTGTTTGGATTCTTAACACTGTGAGTTATTAGCAAACCCAAACTAGGTCTTTCCTCATCTCTCACTTAAGCAAAAAACAGCTTTTAGTTATATCTTAGATTCTCATAGCTAATGGCAAATGTGGATAAAATTGATCTTTGCTGGTATTTGAAATGGAAACAAACTCCACACCCCATAAACAACACAAGCCTGCAAGCTTGTCGGTTTCATCCTCTATGATCATATCAGATAGATAAGAAATGGCTTTTTTAATGTTTGTGTGTAACATGTGTCCCCACTTGCATAAAGTTAAAAATAATTACAACATTAAGCACATGCTGGTAAGAAGTTACAATTTTTTTCTCTGCACAATTAAAACTTGCACAAGTACAATTTTGGTTCAGGTAAAATTTGGGCAATGATAATAAAACGTTAACAGAACTGTTTTTTGGAATAGGAATTTAAACATTCTTTTATTTTCAAAATGTACAAAACTTCCCACTGAACTGAAAATCAGGGAACAAAATTTCAATATGTTCCTCAAATAAAAAAAACAAACTAACAAAAAACAAAAAAACCCAAAGCAAAACTAAAAAACTCAACAATTAACTCACATTGACAAAGTAATACTAAAGTGCTGATTCAAACGATGGGCTTATCGTGTCTACTGATAAACACCTTGCCAATTTTTGAACATTGAACATTAAGGCCTTTTTCCTCGTAACGTGGTAGTCAAAGCACAACAATTAGCAATTGAACAGTCATAGGTTTAAAGAGGTACAGCATTGTTAAGATTTGTTTGGCTTCAGGACCTCCAATTACGCTCATGGAGAGGGATATTCTAAAAAAAAAAAGGTTTAATCCTCCTGTCCAGGCACAGCTGGAACAGGAAGCCTTTACATAAACTGTCATAAAATGAGCTGCAGGGTACAAGTTATTTCTTTGTAATTAAACTGTTTAATCCCTTTTTAAGAGATCATCAGCTGCTTTTATTCACTGTGTGCTAAATCAGATCTATAGAAAATGTTAAGATGGAATGTCAACAGCATTTTTCATTGGCTGTTTCATTACACTTGCTGAGATGATTGTCAACTGTTATAGTTGAGTTACAAAAAGGCGGTGATTTACATTTTATGACACAATCTATAGTGAGTTTCAGGAAAGTTTCAAACAACTACTGTTGTGCCAAATTTTCTTTCACTACCGAAAGTTAGTCAAAGGTTACGGCTGGAGCTAAACCCTGTAAGAGGATAATTTCTCCACCAACACAGCGGGAGACAACTAGCGTAGCAGGAGTAGCATTTTTGTCAGCATCACAAAAAATCTGTAATTGGATGTACAATTAGCAATGAACAGCTCTGTCAACCTACTGCTGTTGTCACAAAAAAACTTCAAGCACTTTTCTGACAGCCTTCCTTCCTGTCCCTTCATAGCCTAAAGGCTTTATACCAAAGGAGCAAAAAATCTACTCCTACCACCTTGAAGTTTCATCATAATAAGGACAATACAGTGGAAAGCACAGACGCTTGTTTTGCAGCTGTGATGTTTTTGCAGAACAGCAGTGACATTCTCTTCTCGTTAGATTCCCTTTTTTCCTGATTGGTATGATTGTGAGACAAAAGATTGCCATCAGAAGCAAAAGCAAACATGTACAAGATCATTCCAATACCTGCCAAATGATATATAAACATTTTGTACAGTCTAACATATGTATAAACACGAACTTCTGCATACTTTGTGCAGAATACCTCTTTTCCACATCCCAATAATTGAGTAAATATCAATTATATTGACCTACATATAGAAATACAATCAGTATAATAAAAAAGGTATGGCTTTCTTTTCTTTCTAGATTTAAATCCTCTTCTATTCAGCTTAAATTGTGGGTCTTTAAAAGGGAGAAAATGATAATCATGGATGACTAAGAGTGCAGTATGTTGTCATTGTATCTGTGCTCATGGTATTCATGTCTAGAATAGTGTCACATCTGCAGGAACAGCAGTCAAGTGTAAAAAAGCAGAAGCCATTCAAAAGCAAGGAACTGAGTAAGGCTTTCTGAAGAACAGGTAATCCAGTCTTCTAACAGGAATGCTATGTTCCGTAACTATGCAAAGCATGGACAGTGTTGTGCTGCAAATGCAGGAGAGTGTGGGACAAAATATAACATGTGCTTAAACAGAATGTGCTAACTTTTTTAGCATTCCCGCATCATCATTCTCTGCAATTTCTCACAGCAAAGAGACACCATGATTAATGCTGAAAATAACATTTCTCAATATAAATGTTTTTCAATTAAAATGCGTATTAATCACAAAATTTACATCTATATTATTTTAATCACTCTTATGGTAGGAACAACAGAGAACTGCTTTAAAGCTCACACTATGAGCTAGCCAGACTAAAGTACAACCTCTGTATGCCAAGGTTAGTTTCAACACTCACAAAGTCCCGATACCCCTTTTATCAATTCAAAACAGTTAAACTATTCATTCACATACAAAAAAATGTTAATGCAAATACAATGTACTTTAATTATGATGCTGATATTTACTGTTATATGTTCCTAATTTGCTATTTGTTGACAAAACCTCTTTTTAAAGTGCTGGAAGCAACATTATACTAATACAATTAACCTTGACCATGGGGTATTTTATAACATTTCTACCACTTTCATGAGAATGAAACATAAATGGTAGTTGCTCGGAACAGAGATTACATTTTTGTTGGTAGCAGAAACTCACAGCTTGTTTGTATGCAAATATAATTTTTTGTTTGTTATAATTATTATTAATAAAAGCTTGTTAGGTTGTGGCCCGCACTCCCCTACTGCATGTTTGGCCTTTTTCCATACTCCAAAAAAAAAATAAAAAAAATAAAAAAGAGGCAAGGATCACAGTGACAAATCAAATATTGCAGGTTATTACTTGTTACTAGCTTGAACAAATTATATGAAACACTAAAGCTGTGTAAATGGGCTTACTGTACACTTCTCAGCCATAACAGTATTAAAAATAAAAGGTTCTTAAATTCTTTTTGGAATGGACAATGTTTGTCCAATTTACAGGGTATAGAACATTACATTCTGTTGAGGTTCTTTAAACTTTATCTAACTTACAAAAATCTTTAAATTGGTTCTTTAAAGAATCAAAATGTATTTTTCTGCCCCACTGTTCCAAAGAAACCATCTTGGCACCTATATTTTCAAGAGAGTATCATAACAGAGCTCTGGTAAAGCTATCAGTAGGAAAAAGCTTTTCTACACACAGGGCAGATAAAGAATAAAGCTCCCTCATTATGATTGGAACACTTTTTTAGGCTGTGTTCTTCGGGATAAAACAAGTATTCCCAGTGCAACCATCAAAGCGTTCCAGAGACGACCAGTGAGATCAACCACTCTGAACTCCATACCAGCAAGTGAAACTGAATTATTTACAGTTAATTCCTTATTGGTGTAGTTGAAAGACTAACATTGTGAGTGTCTAAGTAAAGAACATTCAGTGTCTGCCTCGAGGGCTTGAAGGACATCATAAGTAACTTGGGCTACAATTAAGGAGTCGCTGTGGTCTTGAATTCCTGGGTCTGGTTGATAACTCAAACTGGGGGGAGCAGATCTACAATCACTGTATAGTTAGCATGCAGTAAAGAGATGAGTTCAATTCAGTCAGGTGTGCTGTGTTTTAAAAAACACACTTCTACCCCAGGGGCACAAAACACATAAAAGAAAAAAAGGCCCCAGAGGAGGTCAAACTTAACAGCAGTGGCTCAGTGCTATAACTGGATCATGCCACATGATTGGATCATACTACGGAATTACAATTACACATATTTTAAGCATGAGATTCCACAAATCTGCAATTCTCTTCAGAATTGTAAAAGAAAGCAAAGCACATCATTAGGGCAGAAAATTCGTGAAATAAGTTGAAGTTTTTATGTTAAATTGCTTTTAGACTACAGTTTAGGTGGCACAGAATATATTACACACCTAAATACCAACTGTTTGGTTTCTCAGACAGAATGAGCTTGCAATCTGTACATTTGGTGTATGCCCTCTATATTTGTAATTTGCGAAGACTGCAGGGCAGGCTGCTGGGAAGAACACAGCAGGCTGCTGTAGTAAAAATAGGAAAGAAATTTTACACAGAACCATGCAAATATCCCCAAGCAGCCAACTAGGGTGGGCAATCCCCCAAAATGCAAAGTTTTGAAAGTGAAAGCAGATATGAGAACTGCAATAAATTCAGGAAAACTAGTAAACACAAGCTTGACTTGTATTTCTTGCTGCCCACCCTGAATAAACAAGCCTGGAGCTAGCCATGCTGCAGACTGGATGAAATAGTTGCATTATAAAGCTGGCCGTTGGAATTGCACAGATCTGTTAGTTTTGTTTACCACTGGAAAAAACGTTCCAAAAAATGTATGCTTGTCTGTCGCCAAAAACAAAACAAAACACACAGTTCACAGCTTTGAAATAAGAATCAAGCTTATTTCTAAAAAATACCCAACTTCCAATTAGATTTCATTAAACATACATCAGAGAGCAGGAGTGCAGTGATTGGGACATAATTAGTTCATAAAAACTTACTAGGTAAAGAGCAATAATTTAAAATTACTATTGAACTGTTGTGCTCCACATGAAATCAGTCAATTGTTTAAGATGCCATAAACATAATTGTTTTCAAAAATACCAAATGTAACTTCAGTTTCTTTCTGTTTTTACATTCACTGTGAATAATTTTCTAATAACATGTGTCCCGTAGCCCTTTAATGTATTAAATATGGAACCAGAAAATAGAGATAAAAACACAGAGAGAGTGAGAGAGTGTAAATTGCTGTAGCACATACAAAGATACTAAACTGGATTCCATAAAAATTGCTGATCTTTGGTCTCCTCTGGTGTCTTCTTAAAGCAAATAATAAACAAATAACCGAAAGGTTACAGAACATACAACTACAAAAGTGTTGACATGCCACAGATGAGGCTTCCTTCCTTTCATGAGGTGTCAGCCAAAAAGCAGACAAAAGGGCTTCAAACTGGAATGGGAATATAAGGGTCTATACAAGAAGAAAGCTCTGAGAGAAAGGAATGATGTCAAAGCCAAAAATGTTTACATCAATACATTCTGAGTTTTGACAAGGAGTTGATCGTTGAAGGTCATGCTTCTTTAGCCTCACTTTATGGCATTTCCCCCACATTCCAAAAGATGGCCTTGTCATTCCACTGTTAATAAATGCATCTTTAGCAAAATAGATTCCATATGTAGTTATGCTTGAACAAAATCCAGAGTTTTTAAAATATATGTTCCATTTCCATTTTTTCCAAAAATGTACAATGGCTGCTTTGCCATTGTCAGGGCCAAACAGAGAAGTGAGTCATCACTGCCCTCTATCGTCTTCCATCATATTTCACCTTTATGTTGCTAGCAACAAAATGAAGAAAAGGTCCAACGAATCAAACACTCAAAGCAACGTCTGCTTTACAGTGCCAATAAATACTGCCATCTAAAAGCAGGTGTTAAGTTTCAGAGTACTCCCCAAAAAGGGAAAGACAGATGCCGAATATCTACTCTGCTGAGACGACAAAAATAAATATGGAAAAAAAAATAAAACCTTGAGGGTATTTAGTCTATAAAATGCCACTTTCCCATCCTGGAGCAGGGGCTGCTGTGGCCAGGCTGAGAGTGCACTCCTCCTGCTCAACCATCACACGGGGCCAGAAGCTCCTCTGAACACCAATCAGGTCCTGGTATGGAGTGTACTGTCTGATCATTACCTGTCGTCAGCTTCTTGTTGGCTGGACTGGAAGTTAATCACAATGCAGGCAACTGAGGGATCCAGTCATGGGCTATGGTTTTTGAGGGCCTGGGGACAGTACGACAGGAGTGGACAGGCCATCCACACTCAAGGCTGGGATGTGGATCTGATTACTTCCATTGGAGGGGAACTATGAGAATGACCAAACATTTCATAGTTAGACTTTTAATAAGCTCTCCCAATGTGAACAATTTGCACAGCAAGTTGAACTGTTGGGGTATGACAGACAATTGTTAAACCATTGTTATTTTTAAATAGATGAGGCAGTAATAGCTGATTAATTTCTGTATAATGTAAGAAATTCTCAATGTATATAATATATTCTACCACACAAAAATTCTAGATTCTAAATTTGTCTATATTCACAGAGAACTGCAACAATTCTGATAGAAAAAAACCCACTGAACTTACTGCCCTCACATTCATATTGATATTGAACACACCACTGCCCTAAATCATTTAAATCAATAATGTCATATTAACAAGCCACAAAAACAAAAACAAACAAACAAACTTTTGTAGCAGTTACCATCTTTAAATTAGCCTCTACAATCACAGTTCAAATACAGTGGGTCCTCGAGTTATGTCGCACTCGACATACGCAGATTCGTGGTTATGGCGCTAGCTCCTTAAAATAAATCAATAAAAAATTACAGCGTTTGTGCTACAAGTTGTTGTGGAATTTGTTTTATGGGAATCAATGCATAGTGGAATATGTAGTGTCTGGTGCGGAAAAAGAGGTGGGTAATACGGGCAGAAAATAGGTGGAAAATACGGGAGGGAAAAATGTGGAAAGAGTTGCGGCATGAGGCAGTTGAACACCTAATAAACGAAAAAATAATACGGTGAGAGAAACTGGTTTTAGCTATATAAGTGAGATCAGACGTAAATCGAGGACCCTCTGTACTGGGTGGTATTGGGTAATATGAGCAGGCCAAGCTAGAAAGGGCCCACACAAATCCAGTCCAAGTGACTATTATTATTACAATCATATTATGTATATTTAATTGATCTAGGGCCATATCCAAACATCCAACATATGTAAGTCACTTATATTTAATTAGAAAAGATTCAGATTTCTTTTTCTGGAAACATCAAATCTGAGATAAAATCAGACATAAACAAGATCAGTTTACATCAGATCATGGACTTACACAAAAGCTTTTTGATTTTAAATGTGCATTTATGTCAATACACTGGATGCAGTACCATTCTAATCCAGCAGAGGGGACAATAACATTCTCTAACAGAGGCTCTTTTAAAAAATCTAAACACTATGAATAAACTCATATGATGCAGGATACTTAAGCATCATATGTAGACCTCAAAGAACCCACAGCACATATTGACTGAAACAAAATGAGTAGACATAACCTTTACTAGCAGAAGCTTATTGGTTATTGGGAAAGAGCACTGTGTCTTATCCTCAGTAATCAAGTGGTATGCGGAGAGGCAGCAGATGGCTGGACGTGGTCATGCTGTGAATGTGGAAACAGGAAAGAAGGCTCACCTGGAAGGAGAGCTTGGCTGGGCTACGCGGAGCGATGGGGCTTAAAGTGCTCCAGAAGTGAATGGTGGACGGGAGGGGACTCGGCGTCAGCAAGACCGGTGTCTGAAAGGGAGTGAGGTACAGAGAAAGATACAGTGAGGCAGACATAATAGAGAATAAGAGAACACAATGAGAACAAAGAATGGCAAAGCATGAGTGAGAGATAATAAAATGGGTGGCAATTGAGATGAGAAATAAAGAGAATTTTGGAAAGAGAGTGAGAGAGAAAAAATACACATATATAATAGAGAGAACACAATCAGAGTAGAAAATGGTTGAGAGAATGAATGGAAATGTTTGTAAGAAAGAGAGAGATGATGAAAATGAGGGCAAAACCTTTTAACACAGCACTCGTCTTTCATGTCTTTGTTCCATGATAAAAGTGCACCGCTGTCTGTTTGTTGTGTAGCCAATAGAGGCTATAAAATATAACTGAAACAGTGAAAGGAAATGTATAAATGACTTTGAAAACATATTCTACACAAACTGCAGCTAAAGCCATTCTAGTCTGCTGAGTACAGAGTACTGTGTGGATATTTTGTTTCTGTGACCTTGCTGGAGCCTATTTTCCAGACTTGGATAAGCCTGATCCTAGCCAAAACAGGCTTTGTTATGGAGACATCCACTGATCAGTTCAGAAAACAATCTAATTTAATGTAATTTAAGAGTTAAGAGGACATTTTCTGTGTCCTCACCACCACCCAATTAAGAAACCTCCTCATAACCAGAATCTGAGCTGCATTTTCTTAATGAATAATCGCATTTTGCGTCAGCACCGCCCCCGGTGTTCTTTCCCTGGGTCTGCCTTGTGGGTGGCTACTGTGACTGTGAATTCATTTGTCACAGAATTAGAAAGAACCTGACTGCATACGCTGAAAACAAATCTGTTGCTGACAAAAATATGTATAAAAACATGAGCTGTGCATTGTTGAACAGAACTTTGAATGTTCTCTCAAAAACAGCTGTTGTAAATAGTGTTAAGAGTGTAAAAATGATGATTTTGGAATCCAACAATAACCATCATTACATTTATTTTCTGTATTCCACTCATGTATAAGTTTCTCAACTTATATTTGTGTCCAGTGCATTTCCAAAAATGAATTAGAACTCAATTTAAAGTAATGCTTAATCAAATTGTGGTGAGAGATCACTGTAAAATTGTTAAATCACTAATTTACATGCCACCTGTCTATCTGCTAGCATAATTACTTTAAATGAACCTTCATATAATTAAACCTGTTTGAGAAGAACTGTCAAGCTACTGTATATTAACAGTATTAACATACAATTTTACCTTCTAATATTGTTAATTATTATAGCATGGTTCACTGCATCAGTAAAATGTTTTATATACACTATTTTATTTAAAGATTTTTCATGATAATATTTATTTTGCCTTGTTTTAATAATATGTTTTTGGAATGGGTTTACATATGCAATAATTAACTATTTGTATTATATAAAATATATTTAATTCATTCATTCATAATCAGTGCTTGGAGTTTGTCAGAATTTGCGGGTTTTTGTTTATCCACCCGCCTCTTTAGGATTGACCACAAGTTCTCAATAGGCTTAAGGTCTAGGAGTTTCCTGGCCATGGACCCAAAATTTCAATGTTTTGTTCCCTGAGCCACTTGGTTCTCACTTTGGTCTTATGCATGGTGTTCCATCATGCTGGAAAAGGCATTGTTCTTCACCAAACTGTTCTTGGAAGATGATGTTTTGGTACCATTCTTTATTCATGCCTGTGTTCTTAGGCAAAATTGTGAGTGAGCTCATTCTCTTGGATGAGAAGCAGCCCCACACATGAATGGTCTAGGAACAAGGATGCTTTACTGTTGGTATGATACAGGACTGATGGTAGCGCTCACATTTTCTTCTCCGGACAATAATTTTCCCAGCTATTCCAAACAATTGGAAAGAGAAAATTATTGTACCCTAGTCCTCAGCAGTTCAATCCCTGTAATGTTTGCAGAATATCAGCCTGTCCCTGATGTTTTTCTTGGAGTGAAGTGGCTTCTTTGTTGCCCTTCTTACACCAGGCCATCCCCCAAAAGTCTCACACTTGCCTGCTGCCATTCCTGAGCAAGCTCTGCACTGGTGGCACCCCGATCCTGCAGCTGAATCATCTTTAGCAGACGGTCCTGCTGCTTGCTGGACTTCCTTGGACGCCCTGAAGCCTTTTTCACAATTGAACCTCTCTCCTTAAAGTTCTTGATGATCCAGTAAATGGTTGATTTAGGTGCAATCTTAGTAGCAGCAATATTCAGCCTGTGAAACCCTTTTTATGCAATGCAATGATGACTGCATGTGTTTCTTTGCAGGTTAACCATTGTTAACAGAGGAAAAACAATGATTTTAAGCATCATCCTCCTTTTAAAGCAGCCAGTCTGCTATTCTAACTCAACCGGCATGACAGAATGATCTCCAGCCTTGTGCTCGTCAACACTCTCACCTGTGTTAATGAGAAGATTAGTGAAATGATCTCAGCAGGTTATTTGGTGGCAGGACTGAAATGCAGTGGAAATTGTCTTTTTGGGATTAAGTTCATTTTAATGGCAAAGAAGGACTTTGCGATTCAACTGATCACTCTTCATAACATTCTGGAGTATATGCAAATTGCCATCATAAAAACAGAAGCAGCCAACTTTGTGAAAATCAATATTTGTGTCATTTTGGCCATGACTGTAAGTATTGTGGAATCTTTAAATGAAGTATATTATTTGTTATTGTCTGTTAAACAATTATAAATAATCAAAATAATCACTCAACTGCTTGGCCAATAATACAGTCTTATGCAAAAGTTTGGGCATCCCTTGATAAATAACAGATTGGTGATTTTGTAATTGGAAAGATACAATACAACAAAAGAAATAATACACAATATTTTCAGCAAACATTTATGCCTAGTTACTTTTTATGCCACAAATTAAACAAAAATTAAAAATAAAAACATTATTATGGCACTTAGCAAAAGTATGGGCACCCTACATAATCAGCACTTAGTAACACCTCCTTTGGCAGATATCACAGCTTGCAAAAGTCTTTCAATTCTTGTACTTGGGATTTTCTCCCATTCTTCCTGCAAAAGGTTCTAGTTCTGTAATATTCTTTGGTCGTCTTGCAAACACAGCTCTTTTAAAATCTACCCACAAATTTTTCAACAATGTTTAAATCAGGGGACTGTGATGGCCATTCCAATACCTTCAGCTTGCGTTTCTTGAGGTCGTCCATGGTGGATTTTGAGGTTTGTTTAGGATCATTGTGATGGTGTGATGTTTGCTTCCAGAATTTGATGGTATTTAGTGGAATCCATTCTCCCCTCCACCCATGTAACGTTTCCTGTGTCCTGTTCTGTTGTATACTTCTGACGTTGGATTTTATGATGAGGATGCAGGTAAGGTTTTCTTCTGCTGACTTTTCCATGAAGGACCGTTGAACTTTGCACAACCACTCCTGAGTCTGCTAAATCTTCCTGAGGGTTTTTTGCAGTCAAATGGGGATTCTGATTTGTCTCTCTGTATAGCATGCGAGCAGTTCTCTCTGAGAGTTTTTTTGGTCTTCCAGATCTCTTCTTGACTTCCACAGTTCCTCTGATCTGCGATCTGAACTGCAAACTTTTGCACAACGCCATAATAATGTTTTATTCCACATTTTTGTTCAATTTATGGGATAAAAACTAACAATGCATCAATGTTTGCTGATAATATTATTATTATTATTTTCATGTCGTGGAGAGACTGTGTTAATATCTTCTCAATTACAAAATAACTAAAATCTGATATTTATCAAGGGGTGCCCAAAATTTGCATAAGGCAGTTACAGGTTAATGCAGTGATAGCCCTACTAGCTTCAGGGTAGGACTTGTTACTGCAGTAAATTACTACAACAAAAAGACACAAGTCAATATCGTCAAAATTAACACACAAGAATCCACCCCCGTGTCCTACACAAAGTGGCTTAGTTCAGAGAAGTGTAGGTGTGGGAGTCCATGTTATCGGAAACTAGACTGGAAATAATGTTTCAGAACAGATTTATGAAACATCCACAAAGCATCTGATCTTTCCATTGAAGCCGTGTAACAAACCGCCACATAGAATCTGATTTCTCAACAACTGCTAAAAAGTTTATTAAACCCATAATTCTGATCAGACAAGAAAAAAATATCACAACATCCTGTTATTAAAATGCAGCATTTTTCCTTTTAATTCAACACATATGATAACATTTTATTAGGTTGGTAATGGGCCAGTGCAGGTTACTTACCAAAGCATGTGAGGTGATGACGGTGGGTGTGAGGGTGTTGGTGGAGCTGCCTGGAGCTAAGAGACTGTTGATCTTATCCATTGAAATGCCAGGAGTTAGCTGTGAGGGAGAAGAAGGAAGCTCCAACACGCGAGGCTTTTTTGATTTTGGAGGCTGGGCATCCTGTGTGGATGCTTGCTGGGATGCAGGAGGGGAGTCGGTGTCTTCCACTGGGTCACAACAAAAAGGAGGGAGATATATCAATATGGTACTACAAACTTTCCCAAAAGCACCAAAGCATAAAGTCCAAAAATTAAAAACTCTAGATATGAAAGCCTTCAACATACCATGAACGTATTGTGAAAAATCACATAATGACCGATTCACAGACACTTTTCAGTTTGTGCATTGTGCCAGGAGAGGGGTCTATGGTACCAAACCCTTCATACTAAAATCTGCCTATAAGCACCAACAGAGCCCAAACACATCTGTCTGGCTTCTGTCTGCTAACTTCTCACCTGGCTTCAACACCCTTTCAGCCCCAAATCCATGTTAAAAAGCTCATGAATTGCTTAAACCTAGATCACTAATTCCATAAATCATTGACTAATATCATATGTCAGTAAAAGACTTTCTGATCTTCAGCATACCAATGGCTCTGCTTAGGGTTGTGTAAACTCTTTATGGGTAAGCAGTATTATCCTCAACACATTTTACAACTCCTTCATTGAAGGCATACCCCAGTCAGCCATAACAAACTCCACCTGCCTAATATTATGTAGGTTACCCTCAACCGGGTGCTCTGGAAAGTGCCACTGTAATGAACTAACTAGGCAGGCAATATTTTTCTCTTTACCCGTCAGTGTTGTTAATGTTATGAGTTATCAGTGTAATAATCTCCTCATTCATTTGGTAGTTCCACTCCATAAACACAGGCCCCTCTGGTCTCTGACCTGACCATATGATCAGTAAATGCTCCAGAAAACCACTCGATTCTATAGCATGCTACCCATGTCCTACAAAGGGTCTTTAAGTGTATGCCCACTGGCAGGGATCTACACTACAATTTAGACCAACTGGACAGCTATTCAGCTATAATGAAGCTATTCATTCACTAAATTCCAGTCTGTCCAACTTCCTTCCTTGCCTGAAACTAATTCCTACAATTGTCTTGACCCCCCCTCCTTCCCTTGTTTAACTTTAAGATTTTATGTTATTAATTATTACTGCTGGGGGCAGTCGTAACCTAATGGGTTTGTGACTGAAGGGTTGCAGGTTTGAGTCTCAGAACTGGACAACAGGTTGAAGCGCCCTTGACACCTAACCCCCTACCGCTTACCATGTGTGTTGCTCCTGAAAAGAGCATCTGCCAAATGCTGTAAAATGTAAATGCTGTTCTTTGCTAGACAATCTGCTATTGTCATTTATTTAAAATGCTGTATTAGACTGCTGGTCTATTATGTAAGGTCTTATATGTCCCATTTGTGTGTCATTTTAATATTGCTGAATCAGGAATTGCCACACCATATTTTTTAATTTTTCGTTCTAAATTTTAAATTAAATTGAATTTAACCGAAACACTACAATGTGAAAGAACTAGGAGCTAGGTTGTGAACCTGTACAACACCAATAGAGTATCATCAAATGCACAAGCTAAAAGTTTGTGTCAGTTGCCAGTTGGGCAAAATGGTCATACCAGGTTGCTCAGGCTGGTTTTTCAGGTCTCCCTCTATGGCTGGCTGTGTAACAGATTTTGAAGGTGGGGTGTCCACAGGGACCAAAGTCTCTGGGGCCATTTGAGTAGATGCAGGTAGAGGCTACAAAAGAGCAGAGAACATGACAACATGAAAACATACACAACAATGATCTCAGTTATTCAAGCTCTACATCAATGACATCCTCCAGGTGTGGATTTCTTCAAGCTAGCAAGTTCAGCAGCTCTCATGGTGACTTGAATTTAGTTTGATAAATAAAAACTTGTTTGCATGTTGGAGCATGGAACGTAGCTGTCATTTCATTGGCTTTCCTGACTTCCAGTATTTTACTCAAATTTATTAAATTTTATTGAGCATCTATTGCAGAACATGTCCCATGTTCTGTTACTGGTACAACCAAATTTACCCTTTGGGATAAACAAAGTAAGTGTAGAAATCTACCTATGAGTTTATGAGGACCATCTAACCACACTGTAAGAAAACATTGTTCTCAAGGATGGGCAAATATGTTTGATGTATTTCCTCCATTGTCAGCCATGTTCTATATATATATAAGGCCTTTTGCCTTTCAGGTAAAGTTTTGTCACACATTCACACAAACCCTTATGGCTGTCAGATGCTAATGAAACACAAGTCTAGCAGTCTGTGTATAGCTCTCACCTCAACTTCAGCTTTGATATCCAGATCCAAAATCCCAATCAAGTCACCTCCAGAAGACAGACTGAGCTCTTTAGATCCTTCTACAGATGGAGGTTTTATTACCACAAACACAGGACGGGCCTGTGGATTGACAATGTGGTCTCCAGAGGCTACAGAAGTCAGCGGGATGAGCGGGGTCAGTGAGCTAGGGTCAGATACACTGGTCAGGTAGATCTGAGGAGGATCACCCAATCCTTGGCTCTTCTGTGTCTGAACATTCTGCAAAACCAAAGTAGTAGTGTTAAAATGATTCTACATTATATTTCTCACTCTCAGAGGTTTTAAAAATGTGGTCCACAACAGATAGTCTACACCAGTGCCTATTGGGACATAACAGATCCTGGGACAACACAGCATGAGATTGACATGAATTCGACAATACTCATTGGCTGGTGCAACACTACACCTTAGTTGCCAAACAAACTGTTGAAAAACAGCAATCAAAATAAACACATTCTCTCTGTGAGACTGAATCACAAGTAAACAAGGCCCATGTGATATTACAATGCAATTCTTCACAGTGCAAAAATAATCTCACAGTTTTTCTGTGAGAGATATGGACTCTGCCCACCAATCTTGGACTACAACTACTACTGGGACACATTTAATACAGGGAAATAATGAGTAAGGGTAGAAATAAATCCAAGCCAAACAGTATAGATACACCACTGATAAGGAAAATAAACACATTTAAATCTAAACTTTTAGTTGGCAACATGAGCAATTTACTGAAAAACAAAAATAACCGGTCATTAGAGTCAAGTATTCATGGTCCTAAACTCACTGCAGGGGCAGCTGTAGAACTGGAAGGTGTTTGTGGACTGGGAGCAGGTGTGGCACAGGGTGAAGGTTGGGTCACTATTACTTGCAGGCTGCTGCTTTCCACTGTAGGTGGAGTTTGAACTGCATTCTGTTGCACTTCAGTCTGACACACTCGCACCTGAAAAGCACACGTGAAGTGATTTAGTATAGAAAACAAACAGCTAAGAAATAAGCATCTAATCTAAATGTAAATCTAAAAAAACAAAACTATACAGTGGAGGATATAATTATTTGACCCCTTGCTGTATTTGTAAAACACGTGTTGAGTTGAGGCCAAAGAGCTTGATTTTAGTCTTATCTGACCACAAAATCTTCTCCAAAGCACTCTCTGAATCATTCAGGTGTTCTTTGGAAAACTTCAGACGGGCCTTCACATGTGCCTTCTTGAGCAGGAAACCTTCTCTTCAGACTTTGAAGAGAGACTTTGTGGGCACTGCAGGATTTTAATTCATTACGGCGTGGTGTGTTACCAATGGATTTCTTGGTGACTGTGGTTCCAGCTGCCTTGAGACAATTGACACTTACTCCCATGTAGCTTTAAGCAGATCTCTCACCTTGCTTATGATCATCTTCACCCCACGAGGTGAGATCTTGCGTGGAGCTCCAGAACGAGGTAATTTGATGGTCATTTTGTTTTTCTTTCATTTTGGAACATTTGTCTCTTTCTCATCCAGCTTCTTACTTACAGTTTTATAGCCCATTCCAGCCTTGTGCAAGGCTACAATCTTGTTCTTAACATCCTTAGACAGCTCTTTGTTCTTGCCCATGATGGAGAGGTTGGAGTCTGATTGATTGATTGTGTCTGGGGACTAAACTTGTGTGGGTGACGAGTTGAAATGAGGATAATCTAACCGGTCTGTGGGACCCAGAACACTTAGAAATATTTATTTCACCGAATTTTATATAATTTGATTTTCTCATTGTTAAAATAAACATACAATTAAAATTTTAGACTGTTCATTTCTTCGTAAGTAGGCAAACTTACAAAATCAGTGAGGGCTTAAATAATTATAAAACCATGTTGCTTACCCTGTCAGGTGATAGCAGACTCACCTCATGCAAAGGCTGGTCCAAGCAGGCTGGTTTAGGTATGCTGTCGATGGGGAGCTCTGTTTTGATGGGTTTGGGGGAGCTCTTGCATGGTGTCTGCAGGGACTGGATGGTGAAGGTGGAGTAGAGGCCAGACTTCATGTAGTCGTTGCGAGAACTGCGCTGCACGGAACTGGGTGAAGAGCGTTGTGCTTGGAGGTTCTTCGACAGGCAACTCGCGGCTGTGCCAGGGCCCCCTGCTGATTTCAGCTGAAGAGAAACTTCCACCTTCTCCCCACCGCCGACTCTTTGGCCATCCTCAGGCCCTCGGAGTCCATCGGCCAAATTAGGATCAGGAAAGGTAACAAACTTGTACACAAACTTCTGGCCACTCACCTTCTTTATTATATTCTGTTTAAAAACACCAGATCATACATTTTACTCTCATAAAATAAAGATATTATTGAATTTTCTCAGAAGCACTGTCTTATATTAAAGGTGTAAAATATGATGCCATGTTAGCATTACTGGAATATACTTTATTATGATACATGTTACAGAGTATGCTGTAGGCATCAACCATTTTCCTAAGAGAAATGTTATTTAAATTAAAACTGCATATTAACTGCCTTTTAGGCCATTATAAATTATTTCTTTGTTATTAATTATTCATTTTTTTCTTCTCTGTTTTTGGTTAATGCACTATATCTGTTTTAACTTTGTAGAAAACCTAAGAAAATAGTTTATTTATGACACAGTACTGTTTACTGTAAAGATCTGTTGTATTGAAATATTACATTTTTGTCACATCGCCCACTTTTACACAATAAGAGCTGGTTTCCTAGACACAGACAGAGTGTTATATTAAAAGTCAAGTCCCTCAAAGGACAGTGACTCATTTTCAGGCCTTTCTCCTTCTTTCAGTTTCTCTACCTATCTCACACTGACACTCACACATATACACATGCAAAAAGATTTGAGTCTAAGCTAGTCTTAAGCTAAAAAGGATTTCCAAAGGGGGATATCATAAAACAGCACAAGTGTATATATGTATAACCTACACACTCACCTTATCATAGTAGTAGCGCAGAGCTCGGCTCAGCTTATCGTAGTTCATGTTGGTTTTGTTTTTGCGGAGCCCCCAGAGCCGTGCAACCTCTTCAGCATCCAACAACTTAAACTCACCATCACCAGATGTCCAAGAGATCAGGTGCCGGTGGCTCTGGTCATCCAGCAGGTGCAGCAAGAACTGCCACAGGGTGATGGATGGATCCATAGCTGAAAAATAATACAAAGATAAAATAATAATACCAACCACCCCCTAAAGTGTTAACAATAGTATTTTATAACACTTTTATAATCTGCTCTTATATCAGAGGTGTATCATACTTATTGCATCATGATATGACTGAGCAGGCCAATAGATTGGCCAAGATAAACATATGAATGCAATTATCACAAGCCTTATATAAAAATAATAATCCTGACTGTTTAACATTAAAGAAGCAGCACAATAATCTGTGCACTTCTACAGCCCATAATCAACTACTAAAAAGCACTTTTGTAGTTTTTTTTATTGTTTTATTGTTAGCATGTATCTGTTGCTGATGCTTAGGGGAAAACTATAAGAAGTGATGTATTATTTGCATTCTTCTGAATTAGCTCAGAAGCTTTGAATGCTGTGAAAGATAAGACTTTAGAAAACTAATAAAATGAAAATTACAATGTTTTCATTGTCCAAGTCAAAGTCACATTATGTGCCATTTAGGCTAAACCCTGTTGAAGTTTTTAATTGTATAATTCATTCCCCAGTGTATTGTAATGACTCCCTGGTTTGGCTACAGGGTCTCTGTCATCTGTACCTGCTGATGGGTTTGGGGAGTTGAGTTAATGACCTATAGTGGGTTTATTGACACATTTTCTTTGCGATTGGGTTTGGTCTTTGCTCTACTTTTCCTTAAATTCTGCTTATTTTGTCTGTGCCAGGAACCAGGAGAGACAGTCCATACTGTTCATAAATAAGCACTAAGCTGTTGTGAAGTGTTTGTCATTAAAACAAACACATCTTCCCAATACCCTTGCATTTAGTGCTATCCGTTAATCTTAAATATTGAGTACTTTAAGAAGAGAGTATAATATAATGCAAGGGTAATCAATAGGAACAGCCTGTTTAATTCTGTTTAAGGGTCATACATAGGTTGGAATTTAAAAATAATTTAAGGGTGGCCTTTTATTGTGGGCAGTATAAGGTGCACCTGTGCACTACTCATGATGTCAGATCAGCATCTTGATGTG
>JBBIGC010000018.1:16914496-16934652 GCA_037576955.1 Lepidarchus adonis
AATAGTGAGACAGAAAGAGAGAGAGAGAGAGAGAGAGAGAGAGAGAGAGAGGGAGAGAGAGAGAGAGAGAGAGAGAGTGAGAGAGAGAGAGAGAGAGAGAGAGAGGGTTAGAGAGAGTGTTAGTAAGGCTTTGCGCTGACACAGGCATAATAGAGCACTGCGGTATTAGTGGCAGGCAAAATAGGCTGTTAACAGTGAAAGAAGACCTTACATGCTGCTAGTAAATTGGACCATATACTAAGACCAGACAGGCGCTGTCAATGCTTTGCATTTTTGCATTCCTCTCTTGTACTTCTTTAATTAAATATACTGTTTTCAATCATTTGATGCCATCTGCAGTGCCACAATTTACTCCAATTTTGGATTAATGTTAATTGTAACAGAAGCTAATGAACTTTGTAGACTAGTGTCAGTGCCATCAGAGGTTCACACCATTATAATGAGTTTTGGGCGGAAAGCTATACACACATCAACATTCACTACTGAGTGCTATGTTGATAAAACAATTATTTACTTTTTACATTAACATTTTTTTCTATATATTAATTTGCCTTCGTTATTATCAAAATAATTTTTCCACCTCTAACAAGTTGGCTTAAGTCTCACATAAGCTAAAATAAAAATTAAACAGTAAGATGAGTAGAATGTCTGAAATGGTAAGATTAGAAGTGTACTTTTGATAGTGTGCTACTCAGAGAAACATCTAGAGCAAAGCTGACTGTAAATTTATAGAACACACTGGGTGAGAAGTAGAAACAGTATGAAATATTTGGATTGCAAAACATGTTGGCTTTCCAGTTTCACACACAGAGCCCTCCATCTAGATCACTGTTCACTATCCTTGTCCTTTAGCCCTCCAGCCTTTTTTTTATAATTCAACTCATACCCAAGCCCCTCATGAGGTTACAAAATGAGTTTCGAGCAGGTACGATGTGTGGAGACTAAGACAGTATTTAAAACAGTAAAGTGGAGGTAATGTGGCTGTGTGAACAGAAGAGCTGGGGAAGCACACTAATGTTAGTTGTCAAGCTTCCAACAGGTAGGGGGGGATTTTAGCATTCAAGCTGGGGCATGAAAACCATCCAAGAAAAGGCACTTTCATACTGACTGCTTCTCTACAAGCTCTAACTCATAAAACAACACATTCTTTGACGCAGTTTTCACCAAATCTCTGTGAATTTTGTCAGACGCAGAGGTGTGAACTTGGTAGCGGTTCTGAACTAACGTTAAGGTTAGCATTTTAGTCAAATGTTAACGTTATTTTGCTGCCTTTCCCCGTGACTATCACAGTCACATAAAGAGTAAAAAAATTGATAACAATACATAAATTCTCACCACTTATGAGAGGGTTGGAATCCATGGTTTCTGTAACGTTCCTGTCAAGTTCATTCACGTCCACATTTCTGCATGCGAAACGATGTCAAAATTGGGTCCTCTTGAAGGCATACGGCGACACAAACAGACACGGTTCAGTTATAAGATTATATAACAACTCTGTGGCGATAAACACACGCATCTCTGCCTCCATGTTTAGCGAAGTCGGGCTGCAGCCAGCACCGCAGTGTTGCTATGGGCTAGGCTAGCTGCTAACTAGCTAATTCGCTAGCTGCTTTACGTCGCGAAAAGTAACGCCGAGGACCGTTTCCTGAACAAAATACACGACTTTACTACAGACTAACGTTATTTATTCCGTGACTAGTGGACGGCGGCATGTTTACACCTCCGTGTGAATATCAATTTTGTGTGTGAGGGGGTGAAAAACGACTTAAAGCAAAAATGCTCTTCCGAGGCGAGTTCTCTTCAGGTCCAGAGTACAAAAGTCCTGCGCTTCAGCGCTGTAAAGTAACACCACTTGACAGTTAAAAAATCGTGACACGAAGATTGATATTACAAAAGCAACGCGCTTGCTTAAGTAACAGCACTTATGATCCCGTTTTTACTTTGCCCTTTCCTTCTGCTTCCTGCTTCTACAAAACATCTCGGCTACTTTGGCATTTTCACTTTTTTTTCTTTTCTCTCCTCCATCTCTTTGGAGTCCCTGTGGAGCTCAAACGTCACCGCACACATGACGTTAGTCAGTCCCTCTACAGCCAAATGGATGGAGGAGGAAAAAGGTCAGACGTAGTTAAGATTATAATGCATCTGACATTCGCGAAAGGCTGTTAAAACAGAAGGAAGAGTGAGAATTCTTTTGCAGGACAGATTGTGTGGTACACTCATGTTGATGTGTGATCTCGTGCAAGTTCCTGCACATACCAAGGACAATCCACAGGTAGTCGCTTTGATCACGTGGTTGTGGTCTAAAAATGGGAGCCTGCCATACTGGTACTTAAAAAGATCTGTAGTCCAGTGTGCAATTATGTTTGTTCCTTTATTGAATAAAGTATACGTATATATAATATATTGGACACAGTGTTAGCAATTGCATGCAGATCAACTTTTGCAAGTGTAAAAAGCTTGATTGCTTTTCATAGGCTTCAAGAAATGGGTTATCTATGCACAACTGTCACCTAAATTGCAGTGGTTGCCAGGATCTGCACATGCACTCAATCATATACCTCATCTGAACACTGCACATCATCCTGTGTGCGTGTGTGTATGAAGTGTGTACAGTTCTTCCTTGAACCTGTTTGTTCCAATCATAGCTGCAGAACAAGGCACATCGTACTGTGTAAGTGATGCACATGGTTATGCGGTTATGCCATGAGTCCATTTGTGGCTGTGCGTCTTTGTACAAAGAAAAATAAATCTATTTCAGGAAGCAGGTCTTACGCTGCTGCCACAATTCAACATCTAGTTTCCATGGCAACTAGTTACTAGTGTGACAGGGTATCTGTCACAGTGATGAAGAAACAGAGATATAAGCACTCTCCCCCTTGTCGGTTCAACCATTTAAAAGTTCAGGTAATTATTCATTAATAGGCCACCAATTACAATGAACTCAAATACCCAAATTAACCTCTAGGTTTCTTAACATTCACAGGCACATTTTACAGTTTGTCTTGGCTACAGTTTATTACATGATTATAAACGAGGTCCTAGGAGCCATAATGCACATTTGTTAGGCTACACCAGGTGCTAAATATATATAAATAAATATAAGTCACTGCCACTTCAATCTATGAGCGACGAGGTTTCTGCAGCACTGTTTTAAACAGAAACACAAATACCTTTAGCACATCCTTTCAAGCAGACCACATTAAACCCTAAGCACTGTGGCAAAAAGCTGTACAAAGGCTAACATGCCAAATGCAATGTGATTTTTACTTTTTTCTCTACATGAAAAGACTTGAGCTACAACCTGATGCAGTCTACAGGTTATTTTACGTCATTATTGCATTAGTGATTTATACCAGTTTGCATCACCAAATATTTCTTTGATAGAAAAAAAAATACAGCTTTAAAGACCAGTTCTCTGGGATTCTTCTAATTCTATATTTACATATGAACAGCAGCAGATCTGATACAATGCATGAAATGTGTCATGTAATTATGATTAACCAATTATAAGCTTTTTAAATGAAAACAAAGAAATATGGCATGACAGCTGAATGCATAATATAGGAATAAACTGTCATTGCCATTGGAACAGCCAAACAAACTATTCAGAAAATACTTCAAAAGAATGATGGCATGAGTCACATATTGGCAAGGAAGGAACTTAGTCACAGTCACTAAGAACAATATGCTGCACTTTAATGAATTTTGTAACAGTAGAACCTGTCAAGCGATGTCAAATTATTATATTATAACATTGTTTTTCACAATGATTACATCACATGAAACCCACACCCACCCCAGTCAAACATAAAATATACACAAAGCATAAGTGTTAGTTTGATGTGCCATCTTGTCTTTTGCTGGACTTACAACACCTCTCTCGTTCTGGTATCAGGAAGATCGTTCAGACCCTGTAGCTCTCTTAAACCCTGTAGAGGGAACAAAGCCACATATTCTTAATTGTAAGCAATGCTTCAGGCGAGTTTAAATCAGAAGTAAAACAGAAGTATTAAATAATTGTATAATTTTTATATACTGTATATCTTCTAACAATAGCCTGTCTCTTATTGACGGCCGTTGCCAATAAACGCTGTGTTTGAAGAGATGTTGTGACAAATAGACACCGGTCTCCAATAGTAGCCAGATAACACCACCCCACCCCAACTTTCACAGACACACGCACCTGAGCTTTCATTTTCTACCTCCGTGTTTTAACAGAATTTATTCCCTTAAAGGGTATGTAACGGCTTAAAACAAGCCTCTTATTTCTGAAGACAGTTATATGAGTGTAACACATGTAATTACTAATTACTGACGCGATATCTGATATACAGGCGGTTCCTGATGGATGTTAAGTGAGTCTGTTTAAACTTATCGCTGCATTCGGTGCTAAATCACTCCCACAATAACAGCAGTATCAGAGACAAGTATCACCGCCGAACAAACAGAGGGATGATTTAATTAGTGATGTTTTATCTCCTGTCAAAATAAATGGAAGAAGCTGCATGACATTTTGTGGCCATAAATACCATCACCATTCCGTCTGTGATGTGAATAATAGCTCGTCTCCAACAGACGCCTGGCTCTATAAAAAAACGGGCCATCTGACTAATTTTTTTAATAAACGCTGGGGCTACTATTGGAAGATATACAGTATTTTTGAAAAATATGATTTGTAAAAACGTTCTACCTCCAAAACCATGCGAATGTTAGCTTTGATTTTTGCTGCATCTTTAGTAAGAACCTCAGTATACCTGGAATAGCCACATTAAAACCTGCATTTCAATATATATGAAAACAACTGACAGGGCAAAATGTTAATCAAAACTCAGTCTGAGAATCTTACTCTGTAAGCTGGTTGGTTTTCTTCTCTATAAACATCAAAGCTTCAGAGAGAGTGAATTCAACAAAAAATCCATATCCAACTGCCACAAATATTTTGGAAGTGTCAGGTCTGGAATTGAAAGATACCCACTTTAGTCAGCCACAGAGGAACACATGACACAAAGAGGTGATAGAACAACCAAGAAGTCACACTTACACATTAGCTTGGACGTAGAAATTACAACCAAGATCTACATCTGTCTTCAGTTCTTTGCTATCCGATTCCTGAAAAACGTAAAACCACAGCCGTCTGTGTCATCTCTGTTGATTTTATACATGAAGACAGCTTGTATGAGATAAGAGCATTAACAGTCACTTTTACCTGAATACTTTTAATGGTATTCTTCAGTTGAAGGTACTGTCCAATCTTTTCATACACACAATCTCTCTGCTCCAAAACACTCCTGGGAAAACAAACGGGTACAAAAGATGACAAAAAGTTACAATCTTATGCAAACACTCTGTAAGCTGTAACCTCAATGGCACAATCTACTCACTGTAAATCTTTCTTCAGGACGTCGTTGATAAAAGACTCATATTGAACTACTTTGTCGGCAATGTTGGGTTTGTCAGAAGTCATAGTCGAAAGCAGTAACAATCTTAATTGTTGAACAACAGGCTGCTTAAACCTTCAAGAAAGACTGTAACAGCGGGCTTCAGATCGACAGATGACGATCCTCTTGTGCATTCATGTTAAAACTTCTTATAGAAAGTATCTGCTCGCTGAAAACGACAGCAAGCTTGCTAGCAGGCTAATAGACACTCAAATTTAGCGACTGTCTTTGCTCTGTTTCAACAGCGATCCGACTCCCTGGAGTAGCACCCAAGCCTGGAAAGCGGTTCGATTTTTTAGAGCAAATATCAGGCGTTTACTGAAATGTATCGATTTGTTTGATGTAACATGCGCCACGTGAAAATAATCGGCTTGTTTACTAGAAACAGGAAACGAACGCGTCAATAGCAGGAAATGACGATATTTTCAAATTCATTAAAAAGCACAAACCCACAGTATCTGTTTTTTCTGTTTTGCATATGTAGAATATAATATATACGAAGAATATATTATTTCTGTCGACGAATGGAGTTCATAATTAAATCTTTAAAAACTCACAGAGAAGAAAGACTGTCTTCACGTTGATTTCCACCAAGTCAAAATAATGACTATACATTGTAATTAATAACTGAGCTACTAAAGAAAGTGTTGTTTTGTAATTTAATTAAAAAAAATATTTTGACTATTCTGATGGAAGAAGGAACTTTGAGCAGTTGTCTTCAGCTTCGGACGCAGCCAGATTCAAAGCGTTTGTATATGGTACACTTTCATAATAAAAGTCTCCGGGGTTGAAAGGGCAAAAGTATCCTGTAGCGTTAGCATTGCTGATAGCATAGAAAATAAAGTAAGGGTTTAAACTTAAAGCAAAGTAAATTTTCTCATTAAAACAACATATGTATAGTCTGCTGTGGTTTACCAAGAAAGAACCGACTGTATGGTATATGTATTGGGTATTTATTTGAAAACGAACTAGCTGTGCTGGCTCAGCCATACCTCTCAATCAAGCACGCCAAGTCTAAGTTAGCGGCAAGTTTGCTAAGTTATGTCTTATTGTAAGAAACAATAGCTCGGTATTAAGGCTATTATTAACTCGTAGTTCTCCAAAAACAAAGTAGTGTAAAGTGCAACTGGAATTAATCTGTTTGTTAGTTTGTTGTCTTGTCTGTTTTTAACAATTCACTCGGTAGGTTATTATTCACTTTGCCTGAACATGGCTGGACCAGAGCTGCTCTTAGACTCCAGTATCCGTCTGTGGGTAGTTCTACCTATAGTGTTTATCACATTTTTTGTTGGTGTTTTGCGTCATTATGTCACTCAGCTTATACAAAGTGACAAAAAAGTTGACCTGGAACAAGTGTCTGACAGGTGAGATGACCCTGAAAATTATATCCAAAATTGGTTTACTACCATTCTGAACCTCTCAGCAAGGGCTGGGTAATACTAATGCAATTTTATTTTAACAGAAATAAAGCACATTTCTGGAAAGGAGACATTCTATGTATTTAGATTTTATGGATTGTGTTTGTAAAATATAGTCTAAATCACACAGCAAATGACAAACTGCATAAACTGTTCATTTTCATTTTATAAACTGCTTGACAAGATGGACCACAATATTATGGGCGATTATATAATGGATATCATTATTATCTATCCAAACTGTTTCTAAAGATATACAAGCTGAAATTACATTATGAGTGCTATGAAAGTGCAGACAAAATATCACCCAGTCTAAAGCCAGTAGAATTAAGTCTCCATATAATTGTTTGGTTATTTGTTCATTCATTCGCAGCCAAGTGTTACTACGTAGCCGAATTCTCAGAGAAAATGGGAAGTACCTTCCTAAACAGGTAATCTTGAAACCTTTCAATGTCCCATAATACTGCATGCAGCACACGCTTCTAATTAATTAATATAATTGTGAAATAAATGTATGAGCATAATAAAGAAGGTTGCATGTATGGATTTAATTAGAGATTTTTGGCTTGTCCTGATTGCTCTCAATTTCTATTCCATTTTAGTCATTTGCCATGCGAAAATATTACTTTAACAATGCTGAAACAGGATTCTTCAAAAAGGTCAAGAGGAAAGTGGTTCCCAAAAATCCAATGACAGGTAAGAGCTAAAGTTCCATACTGCCACAATATAGGTTCAGCTTGTAAATTGGTGACATGTTGGACTCTGTATAAAGTAATTAGTAATTCTAAAACAGTATCACATTCTATACTTAATTTAAAAACATTTTTTGTGGCTTTTCAGATACCAGCATGCTGACTGATATGATGAAAGGAAATCTCACCAATGTACTGCCAATGATTGTAATAGGTGGATGGATCAATTGGGCTTTCTCTGGGTTTGTCACTAGTGAGTACATTTGGTGATACATGTTGTGGTAATTGTAGGAATTTTTAAATAACATTTATAATAAACTTACCTCACTTCATGATTTTGTTAGTTAAATCCTTAATATTTCACTGAAGTAATGAAGTCACCCTAAATATACTGGCTTTTTTTGAGATTATGCATTGTGTTTTAATTGTTGAATAAGAGTCAAATAAGACATGTGATTAACTATTGTTTTGGTTTGTTGTGATTGTCCCCCTTTTTAGCTAAGGTTCCTTTTCCACTGACTCTGAGATTTAAACCCATGCTGCAGAGGGGAATTGAACTCCTGTCGCTGGACGCATCCTGGTATATTGTTTGCACTACTTTCCTTGTTTGATTCTTTACTGTTCCTTATTTGTTAAGTGATGATCTCACTGGTAGTAAATGCAAATCAAGACACCAGTTGTAAACCACTGAGACTAACCAATGGCTAACTGAACTTCATTGACTGTTAGTGACATTAGCATTTTTATAATACATTTCTAAATGTTTCTGGTTATTTTTTAGTTTTGGAAATATATATATATATATATATATATTTATATCTTGCAGGGTAAGTTCAGCATCTTGGTACTTCCTCAATGTCTTTGGGCTACGGAGCATGTACTCTCTGATACTTGGACAGGACAATGGTGAGCTCTTTGGAGTCAAGAACATAAAATACTTTTTTTGCAATGAGTAGTTTGAATGTTTTGTTCCCAAATTGGAACTAATTCAGTTGTAGAAAGTAGAGCATAATGGTAATTCTTGGAAACTTGAATTCAGGTTTCAGTTCTTAATACTTGGTAGACTTTTTTTAGTTTCAGGAGCTGCAAATAAACCAAATGCCTTTTATCTTTACAGCTGCGGACCAGTCAAGAATTATGCAAGATCAAATGACTGGTGCAGCAATGGCAATGCCGCCTGACCCCAACAAGGCCTTCAAGGTGAGGAATGATTTGTATTATATCCTTTACATAAGCATACTAATATGCAGTGAGGTGCAAAAGATAATATAATGTTTTAGTTTCTTGTAAAAAATAAACAGGTCCCCTACAGTTCTATAAATTCTGTGAAAACAATGTTGTTGTTTTTTTTTAAATAATTAATGTTTAATCAGATTGACACCATTTATTGTGTTTTATTTTTTGGTTATGTCAAACTTAGCAATTTATTGGAAACTTCACACCAAAAATAATGTGTAATTGTTTAGGTACAATTTCTGTACTTATTTTCACTTTAAAAAAAGCAAAAAAAACAATTTCAAGTTTTTGAAATGCATTTTGAATTACAGGTGTATTTTGTGAACCCTTTTGAACATTTATGTATTCATAAATATGACCTTAAGCATTAACAGATTTTTGCACAAGTCCTAAAAGTACAGAAAGAGAAAAATAATATTATACTTGATGATTTATTAATTGAAAATTATCCAATATTACATATCCGTGAGAACCAAAATATCTGAACCTTTTAATTCAGTATCTTGCGAGACCCCTTTGTGCAGCAATTACTGCAACTGCAAATTGTTTTCAGTAGTTGTTAATCACACATGCACATCAACTTGGAAGATTTTTGCCCCATTCCTCCATACAGAGCAGCTCAAATGTAAAATGTTCTTGGGTTCTCTCATATGAACTACTCTCTTCTGGTCTATTTCAAAACATTGACTTTATTTAATTCCTTTTTTGGGTAAATGACCTGTCTGCTTATAGCAATTGTCTTGCTACATGACCCACTTTAACAATACATTTTTCCAACAGTCCTCTGGCTTGTTCACATGATCTTTAGCAGACTGTTGCTCAGCAACAATGTTCTTTTTGGAGAGAAACGCAATCTGTGTGACTGAATTGGTGGGGTCCAAGTCAATGTTTTTGTAACTTCTTCCAGCATCAACACCTCTTTTTCTGAGGTCCTGAGAAATCATTTGTGTGCAAAAGTTGATCTGTGAAAATCAGTTTTGATAAGAATTCTATTCTTGACTTCTACTCAGACCTGACTTTAATATCACCTTATCTCGAAGTAGTTTTAGGCTTTGTAAAACTTCATCTAATATTCATACATCATATTTACTCAGAAATAAAAAAAATTCTAAAATGTTTAGTTTCCTCAGATGTCACTATAAAATGTTAACATACAATTTAGTTTGTAGACATCAAGTTTTATATACAAATGTAAAGCAATGTAGTTCTCATGAAGAACCACGTAATGTTGATCTTTGCTCTCAATAGGTTTTTTCTTATTCAAATGAAGATGAACTGTAACCCAATGAAAGTGCCACCATCAGTACAGAGGAAGTCCATGCTGAGACTGTACACGTGTCTGTGTCTAGGCTACAATGAAACAAATGATGTAAATTAAGTGCATTGCTTGTAATGAAGTGGTATTTCTCCATTTATACACAAACTCCTAGATGACTTGCATATTATAGAATCTGTATATCAGATTCATAGGATTTACCAAATGATAGAGTGACAGTAATAAGTTGCACACACCAGCCCTTTTCTCTGTGTTTTAGAGTGAATGGGAGGCTCTGGAGATCGTTGAGCACAAGTGGGCTCTGGAGAATGTTGAGGAGGAACTGATGTCTCAAGACCTGAACTTTAGAGGACTCTTCAGCCAGTAATGTGAAGAAATGGGGTCTTATGGTTGCAGTAGCACAATGATTGAGCTGATGGTAGTTTATGCACTGTTATGAACACAGATCTCTCAGAATTATTGTTTTCCTTCTAGGATTTTTAAATGCAGATTATTTGACTTTTTCTTTAGTTTCTAAAAGTTTGTTTGGCCGAAATGTCTTAATGGGTACTTGGAAGTCCGAGAGAAGGAGCTGAAGATGGAATATGCTTTAAGGGGAGCGTACATTTTTATATACAAAGTTTATAAGCTATAGTACTGAATTTCATGGCCATTCGATCAGACTTGCCCAATACTGTTTGGTATGTTACAATTATTTTTTTGTTTGTCTGCTAAATATTATATTTCACCTGAAGTATTGCCTTAAATTGTGTTCCAAGGTTTTGGAGACAATTTTCAGTCCAGGTGTGTGTTATCTGCTAGTATTGCTTATACCACCAATGCCTTTTCTTCTTGTCTTCCTTTAACTGCCTTCTGCTTCTGTAATGAGAAACTGAATGTAGCAAATCAGTTCTGATTGCTGCCTATGAATCAGAAGCTTCGCTGACGACAATAAAGTAATTTGATAAACATGTAATGGCATCCTTTTGTGATGTGGAAATGAGTTTTTTTAAGATGAAGGTAGTGCTGAAGGCAGCAGAAGTTCACCAGACACATTCTGTATACTGACTGATATAGAAATGAAAGACATTTGCAGAAAATGTATCAGTTTTTAAAATTGTTTATTACATGTGATGAGTTTAGCTTGTTTAAATTTGGGGTTTCACTCAAGAATAAACAAGAAAAAAACACTTTACAAGTAAACTTTAAATAAATTCTTTATTTCGTAGCACATACTTTCTTTACAGAATGGCCTCCCAGTGTGTGGGCTAATCAAAGGCTTGATCAAAGCATATTTCCTATAGGACTAGGTAGAGTCATTCAAAGGTATTTTCTGGACATTAGGCACAAATGCTGGATGAATCACAGGACCTAGACAAGTTGTGCCTCCATCTTTTCTCTGAGTCTTATGTTTAAAACAAGCAGTCAAATGGATTTGGAGGCATAGCTGGTGAAACCTTTTTTGCTGGTTTGAAATGGGAAACTTTGATGTATATTTAGCGTGCTATTATACCTTGAAGTCAATGTTGTAATTGGTTCCAAATAAAAAATAATACCATTAGAAAGCAATGCCCTAAACTTTTAGTAACTTGCCAATTTACATAAAGACCAAATGGATTTTCATTTGTTTTCCACCACGGACATTGAACATTAAAAAAAGTAAAAAATTTACTGTATAAATATGGAAGACAGCTGTATGAAAAATGCACAGTGGTGTTGATTTAAGAGATTGAGATGGACAATGCTGTAGATTTTTTAAATTCTGAAACTGTTGACTGAGGAACAGGGTAAAAGACTTGTTAAATATTAGCTGGTCATAACATTTAGTAATTACAGAAGGATTTCTTATAGTGTCTGAAAAAGCCCCAAATTCAATCTACAGAGGTAAAATGGGTTGATGGAAATATTTCAAACATTTCATACAAAGCGTAAAATCTACCTTAATATTTTAATAGTCATTCATATCAAAACATGAGTATACAATTATATATTCCTTCTATTAACAAAATAAAAATGAAAGCTCACCCACCCCCAGCATCTGAGCCATATGATCCAAGATATTTATTACAATACAAAAATACTGTACAGATGCCTTTTAAAAATCATTAAGAGCTCTATCCAGAAAGAACTTTTCTGAAATATTTTTGTTTCTCAAAAGTTCATTATAAATTGCACACAATCAAAAACTACACTATATCCTCCTTTTTGTTTTTTACCCTTTCAATAAAGATAAAAATACAAATTTCCTGCTGAAAAATGTCTCTGTTTGTGTCCTGCAACAGAGTGTATTTACCAGACATTGCAACAGTGGAAAAAAGTTACTGGAAGATCCTGAAGCATCCGATTGCTGCCCCTGACAGCAAAGAGCATGAGCGTGCTGGAACTGTAATTAAAACTCACTTGTTATGCACATCTGGCAGTTAAGAAAATAAATAGCTCACTAGTGAGGAGATACAAAGCCGTTTTACACCATCACCTAAATTACTTTGCACCTTTTGCTAATATTAGAGGTTCACAGAAATTATATTGCAACAGTTACAGTTCTAATCATTCTGTTCCTGATATGTGAGGAAAAAAACAACCCAAACAATTAAAAGGATAATTCAATCAAAAATGCTAACAGTAAAGAGTATTAGCCATCAGTTAACGTACTTCATACTAACATTAATTCTCGATTCTCATTCATTCATGTTAGCAATTTTTCATTGAAGTTTTCCTTTTAACGCAATTTTCTCAGCATTCAGGAAAAAAACCATCAACAAACTTCAGGCAATGTTGAGACAAAACACCAGACAAAAGCTCTGAGTGGACAATTTTTTCAAATCTAAAAACCGATCAGTATTAGAACATAGAGCATTGTAGTCTTGGCCAGAAGCAACACCATCAGAGGGCAGTCTCCCGTTTATAAAACAATACTTTAAAGAATACCTCACCCAATCGTGGCAATCTCTGTAATAATTGGTAAAAGAAAAAAAATGTTATTCCCTATTATCTTACATTCCCTATTATCATTCTACTAGTCATTTTGATGTGACTGTGTGAAGTATATTTATTTTATCTGTGAATGAAACAACTACCCACAGGAGGAGAAAAATGCTGATAGTGAGGTGGATTCATGGTTTAAAAAGGTAACGAAAATCCTACCTTTCAGAGTAAACCCAGCTTCAGACAAACATTCCAACAAGTGTAATTCACCCTAAAACCAGGCTTTATGTGTTAGCTTTGTAGTTCATCCTAGTTCTAACACTGAGCATTTGAATCCGGGTCAAGTCACAAAGCGGGACGGGAGGTGCAGATCTAGATCAGCTCCATATGTTTACGCTCACACGTCACACAAGACTGAAAGAAAAGCAGCTTATCTCTCTGAAACGGAAGACGCAGTCGCTGAATAGGTCCAGTGATGAACTGCTCTAACCTACAAACGTTCACACCACCCCATGCCAATGCAGATTCTCAAATCTACAAAGAAAAAAAAAATATGAGCAGCACAAACAAACCGGAATGCGAATGTGCCTACACCGGCCCAACAGTCCCTGTGTGCTTCTTGAGAAGAAGGAATAACTAAGACTTACGGTCCCCAACCTATGATGCCTCTGCACCAGCCTGAGAGAATAGCCTCTGCCTCCCACCTTCCAATTTTGGTTAGAGAAGAGGCAAAAGGTTCAAGTTTTTTCCTTTGAAAAACAAAAAAGACAAAACTACATTTCATAAACTCCCTCATTAACCTGAGAGTGGAAGAGAACACAAAGAGGGAGATGGCAGGAAGGCAAGAAAAACAAACAAAAAGAATGTCATTGGAGCTGTTTCAGTCTATTTCCATGGCTCCATCATGGTTAGATGAAGTAATGTGATTATCAGGTGGGGGAAGCGTTGGGTGGCGGATTTTGTCTTGGCGCTGGTAGAACAGAAGGTAGGCAGCATTGGTCTAGAACAGAAAAAAAGAATAGAAATATTCATTCAATATTTTAAGATGTTTTGATTGATTGATCACCTTTTTGGGACAGATGAGAAATCCTGAACCAAAAAGAAAATGAAAAATAAATCAAACCACATGCCAAATTCTGAAAGTGATGAGTGAAAGAACAAAGATATGGCCACTGAGCATTAAATACTAGTTAGAAAAATATGCAAACAAACAGTGAAGCTTGGGTTAAGTCTTACTAACAATACATTGGAAAAACATTCTGTATATGAATGCCTTCAAATTCTATGAAGATAAAGAGAGTAAAGTTAAACTGACAGTAGATGTGGAAACTGTGTGTTAGTCTGTTTACATATAATGCTTAATAATAATGTATGTGCACACAAAATTTAAAGGATAAGCTTGATTAATTTGAGACTCTAATGTATTTTTAATGGAACTGACTAGCCCATATGTACAAGATTTGTACTGTGTTTTAACCTGCATGCATTACAGCCCTTAATAAACAGCAGCAGTGCATGGCAGTATTTATGAGCAGGTTACTACTAGGTAACTGGGAGGTAGATTTAAACAGAAAATTAAATTTAAAAAAAACTTTGGATTCAGCCAATTTCAGAATGGGATTCACTCTAAAAAAAAAAAATCATATATTGCATTAGAGTTCATCTGTAAAAATGTAAAAGCTATGCTCCGGAATATAAAAAAATGGTCACAAATACATTGCCTGATACCAAAGTTAATGTTTTATGCTAGTATAACAATAAACATTTGGCCTAGGGCATTTTCAGGCAAATAATACGCATTATTAGCATTATATACAAAAACTAAAGGTTCATTGGTCGATTTATAAAATATAAAAAGTTCCTACCAGCACCACTGCAAAGGAATCAGTGTCACTAATGTTCTCTACGACCATTTCACCTTACTCACTCTGAACTACTGTACTTAAACCTCAATGGTTAAAACATGCAGCAATTTTGAAATATCAATGGAAATCCCTCTAATATTACAGTAACTTTTAACGTAAGACTTCGCTCATGTAGGAGTTAAATTTCTTACCACAATTTGTTCCTCCTTTGCTCGAGTCACCTTGCTGTCATCAAAATAATACCACTGACCATTGTCCTTGTTCTGAGCATAGCTAGTATCTGGACAGAGAAAATGAAATTTAATACAAAATAAGATTCAGCACCTTGCTTTACTTTTTATGAATAAGACAAACATTTCAGAATGATTCCTTCTGAAGTCATGATCCTGTCAACATTTTAATGTGGAGGAATCGGGGAGATGAGTTAAAGGAAAGCCAGATGTAGACAATTCAGGTCTAGAACAAAAAATGTCCCTAGAATTTTGTTCTAGGTGACTGGACACTTCTGTTGCAGTTTAAAGCTAATCATGGAATCACATTTTACTTTCCATCTCTATTTTTCATTGTCAATTAACATAATTTAACATGTCAAATTGTAATTTAACTAATTGTAGTAAATGTTAACCTCAAGTGGTTTAATCAATCCTTTAATTGGTCTTCGAGAATAAGAATAACGTACAATGTCCGTCTCTGAGGCCACCATAGTGGTTTGATACAGCAATCAGGTCATATCTGCTGGGAGGTTCAGAGTCGGTTTTCCTCAGGAGAAAGTAAGAGAAGTCCAGGTCTCTGTGAAACATAATGGGATGCAAGTTTAGACATTTCTTTCAACATGAACCTCTAAATCTCTAAATCCTGAAGATCTAAAAGTAAAGTAAAAAAATCTGTTTGTTGACTGCTTATGCACTTATGGTAGCTGTTCAAATAGAAGTCATTTCAAGACAAATAGTATCGTAATAATTATCAAACCTAATAATTTCCAGCTTGACGAGGGTAGAATAAACATTCCTGCTAACCGTAAAGGGAAGTCAACTATGGTGTCCAGTTTCTCACGGGAATACTTGGTGTAGGAGAAGCGTTTCAAATGAATGATTAAGACCTCAGGCAGAGACCACAGATCCAACTTCTTAGTGGCGAGCTGGTGCTTCTTACAGGTCGGACAATACCTAAAAGGAGGATGTCATCACATAAAATTGTATTACTAAATAATTTGCATCCAAACCTGTAATTTTATGCACATTGCTTTCCAGTGACGCACTTAAACAACTTCCTATTTATTGTTCTATAAAACTCTACACAGTTGTACACACAGCTTTAGACACAGAGTTTATAAAATAGAATTGAGATTAATAAATCATGACTCCCTGTTTTTTTTTACAGAGCTTAAGTGTTTACATTTAACCCATAATTAAAACAGGGCTTCTTCATCTTCTACCAGCTCATTTGGGAATAACTAGAATCATTAGTTCAGGAAGTCATATTGTAAACAAAGGGATGTTTTGAAAGACGTTGGTCATGCAGTTTGGTGATTTCCCTGCTTAAACACACCTGATTCAACTCAGTTTGAGTCATTTCATCAATTGTTTTTCAGTAAAGATGCATAAAAATAAAGAAAAATGTATTTGTGGTTACATAGCACAGTTACACACTGAAAATATGAGGGCTAAAATAAAATAATTATTTAAGAATAAATTCATAAGAGAACAAAAACCTTATCCAAAACATTTGTGATAAAATTATTGGAAACCCTCTATAAAATCATGATGAACAAAATGTAACTAAAGCATGTTCCACTGTATATTTCCCTTCACAGAAGCCCACTGAGTGTTTAGAAATGTTTTTAAAAACACATCCATGAAAACATTGGTCATAAAAAATAAAAAGACTGAAACCTTGTTGGGATACACAACATTAACTCCTTGAAGTACCAGTACCAGTACCATTTTAAATGAAAATATGGCATCGGAGTGAAAATACCTTCCTTTACCAAAAAGCTTAAATTGTAGTCCAAGACCTAATACAACCTGTTGTAAAACGCTACTAAAACCTGAAGAAAGAGCTGAAGAGAAGAATCCCAAAGAGACAACCCTGGATGATCTGGAGAAATTCTGCTCTGAGGAATCCTTACTTTTTAGTCTCATAAAACATTATAGAAAAAGACTCATTGCTGCTATGAATGCTAAAGGATGATACACAATGTAATGCAAAGAATTGCAAATAATATGTATATTTTATTAGACTATGTATTCTTCAATTAAAAGTTAGATTTATAAAGGTGAAGCAGAATGTCATAAATAACAATATGCACTATACTGTGTGTCAGGGGTTAAGTGGGTTACCAAGGGTTTTCCTCTTCAAGCGTCTCCACAGTGGTGAAGAGCTCAATGCACTCTTGCAGCTGCACTGTGGTATGCTGCTGGGGGATCTCCATGCTCTGGTCCTTCACATATTTCTGTACATGACGACAGTACATTTCAGAATACAAATGTCTTATAGGCAGATATGTGATGAATAGAAATGAGAGTCACACTAAAAACATTCTCCATAACAGAAAATAGACATTTTTACTAATTTAAAACAAAAGTGTTAAAGCAGCCTGGACCTGTTACCAGCAAAGAGTATGAAAGGCTTTCCCATATTGAAAAATGACAGCATATTGCTGCAAACTAATTGAATATTTTGGTTTGAAGTACATACACATATGAAAGCCCTACACACAGCCATTGCTAGTTATATGTATCAAGTGTGCTTGTCACAAAGCTTGACTGACGAGCTTTGTTAGACTCAATTGACAAAGGAAGAAACCCCGTAGTGTCTACAGACGTACCTCTGCTTCATTCTCATTGTAGTATTTCTTTTTCATATCAGGGTCCCAGTCAATAGACACGTACAGCTGAGCTGGAAAAATGCCACAGAACAACAATTCCATCTTAAAATACATATTCTCACACATATTTTAAGTGGGTGTATTAGAGCAGGAAAAAATAAGAATGTGCTGGGTTTGGCAATATATGCATTAGTATAAAATGCCAGATGCTAGTTTGGCCCTTTTTCCCCACAAAAATCGAATCGCTAAAGTATATTCAGCACTTACTTCAGCACTATTCACCAGACCTGGCTCTCTTGTAATAGTAAACGAGTATTTCTGAGCAAACCATTGATATGCTATACAAGTTCACTTCCCAAAGTTATGTTTCTAATAATTATTACAAAATTGTACTTTTCATTTCACAAATAAAATCATGTTGCCTGGATCTTGCTTGTGTGTAACAATACTAAAATTTCAAACTCAATGCCAATACCAAGGATAATACTCAATACCATTTTCGATACCACGTGGGAAGCAATCTGGAACTTTAAGAAAAACATAATAAAAAAATTAAAATTAAAAATAATAATGCTCACACATATTTGTTATCATTTTCTCTTAGCCATAGCTAACTGAATAGTAACTGAATGATAACAGCACTCTACGTTTTGAGCTGTGTGCAAAATACAATAAAAAAACCCCAAACAAACTGTGTTTAATTGTTCCTGTTGTCTACTATTGTATAATGTCTAAGATGGTATTAAGTAAGGTACAGTGTGGAGCTTTGTTTCACCTGATATTTCTTGCAAAACACCAAATATAGTTATCTAATAAGCTAGACATATAGATACCACTACAGTCCAGAATTGACCATATATTCATAATATTAAGCATTTCAGTTTGCCAGTAAGTTTGAACATGGGAAGCACATTTTGGTAAAATCTTACAGTATACCGACATGTGCTTCCTTAAGTTAATGGCTGCATTTTCCGTTAGGGTAGCCCCATTGGATAGACAGATTTGTAAAAATGTTCCAACTTGACAACATAGAGCAGTTGGTCAGAACACCAGACAGAACGACTGGTTAATAATTTAGTGCTGTCATGCCATCGATGACGTCACTTTTAGTATTGATACTGATGCAAATTAATACCTATTTCGGTACTAATTTTGTATTTTAAATAGTTTTGACAACCCTAGATCTTACCCACTTTTATTTACTGTTATTCTGGTTGAAAATGGGTGGGTATAAGCAAATTTGTTTTGAGTTGTAAGATCATAACCATGCATTTTCATAATTTAAATTCCAAATAGAAGCCATATGGACTGGAGCAATGATCTTAAAAGGGGCATTAGTACAGGTCCCCAAGACATCCTTGCAATTGGATGTTATTGTGTTAGGTTGGAGTAAAATTTAAGGGGACAAAATAGATGAGATTTCATTAGAGCAAGAAAATGTTACATTTCCCATATAAATGAATGAGAAACTCACAACTGAAAGGCAGAGCATTGACTCCGTCAGGCATCCCTCGTTCTGTGGTGCCATTGGAATTCACTGCTTGGATGGTAAAGAGTGGCTTCCTTTTCTTTTCTGCACAGTACCGTCTACCCAGCGTCCTTTTATTAACCTGAGCAATGGGCTCAGCATCCTCTCCATCTTCCTCATTGTCCTCATCCTCTTTCCCAGAAGCCTCTGCAGCTCCTTGCTCCCCATCAGCAGCATCTTGGGAGTTAGTGTCTGTGCTGCCGCAGGCTGACTGGCCCTCCTCTGTGCTGCTGCCTCGATCGGGTTCACTGCTCGATTCCTCCTCCTCTGCTTTGTTCTCCCCTTCGCTGCTAGGACTGGCCTCTAATTGATCATTGTTCTGTCCATCATTTTGAATGTTCTCTTTTGGCTCCTCTACTGTCTTAGATGGACCTGCCCTCTCAGAGTCTTCCTCACCATCATCTTTACAGAAGTGAATAACAGAGTGATCAGATTTGCCACAATTTTTTGATTATAATAAATTCCATAACGAGTTGATCCAAATTTACATGATTAATCTTGATGATCTGCTAAGTTATATGTTTGCAGTTTGAAAAATAAATATGGTGTCTACAAGTAATTTTAAAGCTGTGTAAAAAAAAAAATCTAACAAATTATTAAAGTTAGTTAATTACATATCCCTGTTCTTTATTTTTAGGAATAATTTGTATTATTCATTTTCAACATTATAATGCTTATTATAGCTTCAGGATGCCTTGGGCTCACTGCTCTGTGCTATTTCGACAGCTTGTTTTTTCATATATAAAAAAAGAACATTATTTCATTAATTATTTCACTCACATTTATTAAAATGTGTTTATGTTGTATTTAAATTAAACAATTAAACAACAGCCTCTGATTAGAACTGAGGCACTTAGTTGGCAAAGTATATTTATAAAATGTATATTATACATATATACATATATACAGGTCCTTCTCAAAAAATTAGCATATTGTGATAAAGTTCATTATTTTCTGCAATGTACTGATAAA
>JBBIGC010000018.1:16953678-16964071 GCA_037576955.1 Lepidarchus adonis
GGGTTGAGGTTTATATTAATTACAATGTGTGAAATAAACTTCAATGGACAAAATGTGTATGTATATCCCTTTTTTGGAGATGGGGGGGGCATGGGAGCAAAAAATTCTACCAAAGGGGGGCCCAGCAAAAAAAGTTTGGGAACCACTGGATTGATCTATTGATGCAGTTGGTCCATCCCTTGTGACATTTTGAAGCACTGTAAATGGAAGCTGACATCAAGTAAAAAAGCTGTAGTTTTACATACAGTACAATCCATAATTATTGGCACCCCTGGTTAAGATGTGTTAAAAGCCTTAAAATAAATTACATTTAGAAAAATGTAGCCTTGAACTCAAGTGAAATTTAAGGGGAAAAATAATTGTGGAACAGGCAATTTTATGAAAAATAATTATTTCTTAGTCAGGGATTTTTTCCCCATGAAACTCACTTGAGTTGAAGGGTACCTTTTTCTACAATTTTCAATGTGACAGTATGTTTGTACAATAAAAAAATGAATTTATTTGATGGCTTTTATCACATCTTAACCAGGGGTCCCAATAATTATGGAGGGCACTGTAGATATGCAAATGGGGAGGTGTACATATTGATACTTTAACAATGTCTTTTAAATAGCTTTGCACCAATATGAGAATTGTTCTGATATGTGACTTTTCTCATGAACATATGCTTTTTGTCAAAACAATAACATAAAATATTGAAGTTATTCTTGAACAAGGTCCGAAGTTTTACGTTTTAGTAGTTTTTCTGTCTGTTTTTTCCTTCAAGTGCTTTGATATGGGGTGAATAAGGCCTGTTTATTTCATGATCTGTTCCTCTCTCTCCCTTAGATACCTGGTTGAACAGAGAGATGTGGAACTGAACGTTCGAGATAAATGGGACAGTACACCTCTGTAAGGCAGAGCTCACATATTTGTGCTAAATGAATTTAAACATGCAAAAACTAATGAAGCTGCTAGAAAATTAATGTTTCATGAATGTTTCTTTCTTTGTGCTTATATCTGTGTAAAGGTACTATGCTTGCCTCTGTGGACACGAGGAGTTGGTGCAGTACCTACTGGCCAATGGTAAAAATCAAAACCAGCTATTAAATCAGTGTCTTATACAAACTTGTATATTTTGAAATTTATTTGGGACCAGTTAACATGAAACTATTTGCACCTTTGCATTTTTACATTTCAGTACTGTAGGATGTCACAGTGTTTTCAGATTAATGTCCACTAAAGTGCAATTAACACTGTTCCTGTGTATCCTCACTGTAGGTCTAGTTGCTGATCTTTGGGGTTGGGGTCGATTTTGGTTGCACAAAAAAAACTAACTGGAAATTGACAAATTTTGAAGAAAAGGTGTATTGTTGATACATTGTATAACTACTTTTCATACAGTCATGGCATATAGATAAATGAATACCTAATGTCTCTGATAAAATTTGTGCTGTTTTTTTATGTGTTTTGAATTGTGGACCTACATAAAGTGCTCAAATGTGTGTAACCCTTACCAGGAGCAAAGTGCGAGGCGAATACATTTGATGGCGAAAGGTGTCTCTATGGTGCTCTGAGCGACACCATCCGGCGCCTGTTGAAGGAGTACAAACGCATCACAGCTAAAGCAATGCAGAGGGATTACTATGAGCACTTCCTGCAGACGTGAGACTGATAAGTCTTTTACTTACTCTGCAGACTTTTGCACTACCTACAGACACATCCTCGGTATCATACACTCGCTCCCTCAGGCACACTCTCACATGCTCACATTCCACATTCCTATACCGTAATGTCCCCTACACACACACATGCAGAAAAACAAACTTTCAGTTGCCAAGACCTTTGCTGCTACAGAATGAGTCATTCCTAAACTGTGTATACAGTGCCTTGCAAATGTATTCATCCTCCTAGAAATCAAGACCATCAAAATGAATTAAAGTTACATTGCTTTTCTTTAAAATCAAATATTGAAATTGACTAACTGAACAATTAATGTACATTCAACTCCTTTTTTGTGGAAGTTCCAGTTTTGAACAGATCAATGGTGTTCGCCACAGTGGCTAATAATAAGCCCCTAACTGTGGTCATTTTAATAAATGAAAACCTTTTCTGGGAAAAATTAAACAAATAAAAAAGATTTTACACATTGTGATGGATTATGAAAAATCTGTGAAAATGAAAAACAGAAAGCATTCAAAGAATCTGTGTCGTATCACACTAGACAGTGTTGTCCCTTAGAAAAGCCTTACAGCAAGAAGGACTTGTTTGGGAAGCAACAGAAGATGGCTGCACCTGTATGGTGTCATTTTTTTAATATAGGCAAATCTCATAATTTGAAAGGATGTTGAATACTTTTGCAAGGCACTGCTTAAAGGGTTATATATAATAAATATATATTAAAGGGACTAGGAAAGCTGTGTTTTTGTATGTAATCTGAAAGGTGTGGTAATAAAGTGCTCATGCACTAAATTACAGTATCAAATTCAGTTTTTTAAAAAACCTTTTACTTTAAAGCTATGGCTAGCCTCAGTTAAAGTCCAAATTTATTCATCTTTTGGTATTGTTTATTTTACATACCCATTGATGTGAGAAATTTGGTCTGATGTCGATATCAGTCTTTTTAAAAGTGTCTACCTGGTGCTGTCTGACTGCAGGCTGTTGGAGCAGGGATTTTACAGCGACGTGACATTTATGGTGCATGGTGAGATGTTCCGGACACATCGATGTGTCCTCAGCGCCCGCTCCGAATACTTTGCCCACATGCTGGAGACCAAGTGGAGGGGCAAGACCATGATTGCGCTCAAACATCCACTGGTTGGTGCTGTTGTACTAATGTGCAACATTATTGTCTCTTTTCTGGAACTATGACTATTAACATCTGACACATTAATCTTAAGACTAATTCTGTAACTGTTGTAAAACTAATTATTCTGTAACTACTTTACAACTTAAATGCAGTCTATGTAATTGTGAGAGTAAGAATTTGCATACAGGTCTTTATGGTTAAAGTAAATATATGAAACATGCTTTCTCAGCTTAAAGAACAAGAAAAAAACAAATGTGGGGAGATAATAATAACAACTGTATTAACTATATCAAATCTGCCACAATAAAGACATTCCATATTGTGATTCTATACTAAATGCTTGATAGTATACAACACATTCTCTTAATTTTGCTAAACATTTTTAATATAATAAAAGAACAATTTGCATATTTAATTATTTACTAATCCATAATTATTGATCAGTTTGCATTTAATTTCAATACAACATTTAACATTTCCAATAACCATAACCAAAGCTATACACAATTATATATTATGATTAGTAATTTTACACTGTACTAAGACCACTGAAAGGTTTATTTTTCTCTTCTTTTTGTGTTTATAATGTGCTGACGCATGTGTCCCCAGGTAAACCCTGCTGCATTTGCTGCAATCTTGCAGTACTTCTACACTGGTAAGTATCAGCTGCTACTGCTGTTTTAGCCATCTTACATAGACAATATGGTTTTACAGACTGAGATTACAAATCCTCTTCCTGGAAAAGTTGGGATTTTCATAAAATGCAATAAATACAATAATGTGTGATTTGTTGGCTCTCTTGAACTTTCATTTAAAGGATAAAAGTTCAAAGAAGAGAGTTCCAATGTTATACCTGCAACACACTTAAAGTTGGCACAGAGGACTGTTTACCACTGTATTAGATCAACTTTTCTTTTAATTATACTGTTTATTTGTTTGGGAACTGAGAAGACTGTTTGACTGAACTGTTTTCAGTGGGTCGGAGTTTCTCAGTGTTCCTGTGATTGTAGGTCGGCTAGATATAGACATGAGCTATGTGGAAGACTGCAAGCGTCTGGCCAAGCAGTGCAAAATCAGCGAACTTATTGAGGAGCTGGAGGTCAAGTGCAAGCAGGTGCAAGAATTTGGTGAGATACTACTGTTCCTGTCTAACACCCAGGTCTAACTCAGGGAAAAGCATGTAGTGAAGATCCAAGAAAACAGAAACTCACTCACATATACTGATGTCCTTTCTTTATATTTCTCTGGATGTTTTTGTCTTGGTTTATTTCTACTTCCTCATTCTCTCTCACTTTCTTCCATTTTTGTCTCTTTGTTTCTGTCTCTTTTTGTTTTTTGCTTTCTTTTACTGTGTCTATCTTTAATCTCTCTCACTGTTGGTTTCTCGCACTCTGTTCCTCAGTGTCCAATAAACCTGGGACGTGTGTGAAGGTGTTAACACTGGATCCTCATGATTGGCAGCTGCAGGACGGTATGGCTCTGTTAGCTGATAGTGCTCTTCCAGCTGAACTAAGGGTGAGACACCTTCTTCTACCATCCATAAAATGCTATAGGTGTTCATTAGGACGACATTTTGCCTTCATACTAAGTAAATGACAATTTGCCTGATATCTTAGGTTGGTTATGGCCAGCTTCCCTTTGATCTTACTGACAGCTTCCCGAGCTACCCTGATGTTTGCTTCCGGGTGGAAGGTTTTGACTTTCTGTGTCACAAGGTGAGAAAAGTGATGTCTCTGGATTGTGAACTATGGACCATTTCATTTAATGATTTATTTTTAAAGCAATAAAATATTAACCTTTAGAGTCCTGTGAACTCCCACTATAATTCATTCCTCACTCTCAAAAGTGTATAGCTTTCATATTATTTTTGTAGTAGTTACTGATTTTTGCATATCTACAGAACAATAGCAGTTACTGAATAATTCCTAGCAGTTAATGAATAACTCATAAGATTGTTAACTGAATAATAAGTTATCTGGTTAGTTTGGTTTAGAAAATATGAGCACATTTATCAATCCCCCTGTTTTGCTGTATGTCTGTGTGTGTTTCTATGCAGGCATTTTTCTGTGGCCGTAGCGATTATTTTAAGGCATTAGTGGAAGATCATTTCAGTGAAGGAGAAACCCTGCAGTCTCTCCCAGGAGTTCCTGTCATTACCTTACATGATGTTTCTCATGAGCTTTTCACCAGGATCCTCTACTATATCTACAGCGATAATACGCAGGTGCTTGTTTTATTGGTGGTGAAACCATCACACCCCACACACACACATGCACACACTATACACTAATGAGGCAAAAATGTCCACTCATGGATGATATGAATAATGTTTCTAATCCTGTTAGAAATATCATTAAATATACCCCAAACACATCAAGGTCTGGGGTAAATTCCATGGTAGGTGATCAGCCAGTTCCTGTTGTTGTATGTTAGGTGCAGGAAAAAAGGAAAGACATGAAGAGCTGAGTGACTTTAACAAAAGCCAAATTATAAAAGCCAGACTGCTGATGTCTGGGGAGCTCTGAAAATTCAAAGGGTAATGAAAGCTCTGCTGTCTGGTCTGAAACAACAGAAGGGCTTTGGTGGCATGAGTGACTGAAATTGGTAAGGCTGCTTACAGGAGGAAAGTGCCACAACACACCGTGCATCAAACCTTGCTCGGTATGGAGCTGTGTAACCTCTCATAAGTCTGTGCCCATAAAAAAAAGTTGTCTAGGTGGATTAATCCTGTTTTCTTTTATATTACGAGGCTGTGTGTTCTCCATTTACCCAGAGAAGTGAAGGAACCAGGATGCACAAAACTAACTGGTGGATAAAGTATCTCTGGGCTGTAATATATGAGATCTTAGTATTAATTTGGTTGCCATGTAGATGCTCTGAAAAGAATTTAGTTCCTTAGCAGTAATTCTGGCTGATTTAAATCTCATTAGAGGACTAGTACTGAGTGCTTGCATTTAATTGGCTTTGAACTCTGTGTTACAGCTCTCCCATGATAATGTGTATGAAGTACTGTGTGTGGCGGATATGTACCTGCTGCCCGGTCTGAAGCGCCTGTGTGGCCGCACGGTGGCAGCACTGCTGAGTGAGGAGAATGTTTTGCACATGTGGAAAACAGCCAAACTCTTCAGTCTCTCACGCTTGGAGGACCAATGCACTGAGTACATGGCCAAGATCATCGAGAGGGTGTGTATGTATGTTTGCATGTGTGTGTGTGTGTTAGAGCATTAATGGAACCTGAATGGAACCTAATTAAAACCTGACTTTACTCAGATAAAACTCTGTCTGAACTCGACTGTTCCCTCCACAAATTTCTACCTGAATCTGACTTCACCCCATAAAAATTCTGTCTGAACCAGATTGTAGCTGGGCAACATTCTGTCCAAACCTTACTGCAGTCCATAAAAATCATAAAAATAACGTTTTCATTGCATAGTTCTTAGGAGAACAATTTATTTGGTAAATGATATGATCTGTATGACTTCTTATAACATTTTAAGAACCTCCATAAAATGACATAATTCTAGGAAGAGCCATTAAATTGGTATAAAATGATCACTCTCAGTCCTGTTTCTTTAGGTAATTAAAAGTGTAGACCGAAAAAAGTTTGTAAGTCTGAATGATTCTGTCTGAATCCAACACATTTTATCTGAACCTGACTCTAGCTTGACAATGTATTTTCCAGATGTAACTGCAGTCTGAACCCAAGCAGCACCAGAAGGAATGAATTAAAACTCCACATTTCTTAATGATAGCACATGTTAAATAAAGAGAAATTAAGAAATATAAAAAACAGAAGCATTGAAGGAGAAAGTGGGGGGAAATGCAGGGGCTGATTTGGGAAAACGATGTGGTTGTGTGTGAGATTGTAATCAATGCTCATTTCTATGACTGAATTTGCTTTTTGACTCTGAACCTGTGCTTATGTGTCCAAGCTGGTGGACAGGGCGGAGTTTGCAGAGTTGATCAGAGAAGATGCTGGGAGTGTGGCGGCACGGCAGGAAACCGACTCGATCCCTCTGGTGGACGAAATTCGATATCACATCAGCAGCAACGTTCAGACTTACAGCGCCATAGAAGAAGCCAACCAGAAACTACACTCCCTCGAGCTACTGCTCAACTTCATCGGTCTGGACTGCTGAAGAGAGAGAGTAGGAAAGAAAGAGATGAGCTTGACCGGAGGGAGGGGGGAGGGTTGTAAAGACAATGAGTGCAAGCAGGAAGAGAATAAGATTGGAATGAGGAGCCGAAAAGATGGTGTGTGTGTGTGAGTGTGTTGTCAGCAGAGCAGAATTTGTAAATAATTATGAAATGAGAAATTAATGTGGAAAATTTAATTGCTTTTCTTATACCAGAAATAACTAGGCTAAGTCAGTAGCAACTTATTTTAGATCATAAGAGCCTGTCTGATAGTTAACACTGAAATGTGCAACTGCTCCTTATACACACACACACGCACACACACACACACATGCAAACAGCAGGGTGTATTTTGTGCTGGTTTGCTTTAGTCAAGTTTAAAGAACCTCTAGTTTACTCATCCTTATTACTTTTATATTTATGAATTCTTTACTAAACATGTCAGCTATTATGTTTTTAGTTTGATAATATAGTAATAAGGTGATGGCTGACAAAGTCCATTATTATGATGAACTAATGTTGAGCAAAAGTGCTTCCATACTTTCTTCACTATAATAATGAGGTCATCTAAAAAAGAGCTGAAATTTATTTTACGACCTCAGAAATGGGTTATTAGCCACATATATAATATATATAAACATATATAATAATAAAGAATTATTATTGTGTAAAAGCTTAAATATCCCAGAACAAACCTTTTTTTGTGTAGGAATAATTTAGATGTCTTCTACAGTCAACAAACTTAAATATGGCCTTTTTCTGTTTTTTTTGGGAAGAAAACCCATTAAAAAATCAAATGCATGTTGCACAGGCCACATGTTATATTACATTTTATTGGTAATCAAAACTATTTCACTTGAGCAACTCTAACAAGAATAATAATAGCAACTTTTTACAATAATAAGTTAAAATCCTTTATCTTCATGAACATTTGAACAAGGCAGTGAGCCTTCTATAGTATGGAGTTAGCTGACTCAGGTGTGTTGGGGCTGTAATAGAACATAAGTATGTGAAGTTTATGTTGGAAAAATGAATTGACAACATTACATTTATTTACAAGTGCAATATTGCATAACAGACTAATATGCATTATGCACACACACACGTACACACACACCCACACATTATATATATATATATGTATGCATGTGTATATATATATATGTATGTGTGCGTGTGTTTTTGTGTATGTATTTTTGTTTGGTTTTAGTTATTTTTTATTTTATTTTATTTTATTTTAGCGTGCTTCTTTATCATTCTGTAGTGGCCTTTAAGGCTAGGCTGCATCATCTGTTTAGGTCCTTAATGTCCCTGGTATCTGCTGGTTTTGCTGCGTGAGAATTACTGGGTCTATGTTGGTGATGTGGGGCAGTTTGTTTCAGAGCTCTTACAGATAGCCCAGTTTTCCTGATAGCTGTATTTCTGCACTTATTTGCATAACTTGTATCTGGTAGATATTAAACCATATGATTGTTGCACAAACAGGATGCAAAGAAGCAAATAAAAATATATATTATAAAGATAATTCTCAATGTGCTGACTTGTTTTTGGGTAATGTCTTGCAAACATTTACCTTAATGTCAAAGCACGTCTGAAAGGCATGATGTGTTCTGCTCAGGTTTGCCTCCAGGGGGCTGTAGGGGCATGTTCTTGCTGTGGTCATGACCTGACATTTGCAAAGCAGTTCTTTTCCTAAGTTGCATGTGAATTCAGAAAGTGTACTCTGCTGGACTTGGCATTTTGCCAAAGTAGGAGGCAACCTATTAACCTGTAAATAAAAAAGTACCTCTACCATTTTAATATAAGGGGAATTCAATTGATCTCTATCAGAATAAGGCCTTAAAAGGGAATTCCACTTTTTTCTCCTCCAAATTGTCTTCTGCAAAAACTTTGATAATGGTGGTGCTAGGAACCATGGGTACCAATGCCTACAATGCAAATATCTGTTTTTGCCCTATTACTTTAATATGACACAAAAATATAAAAATCAGAAGACAACACAACGTAACAACTATTGGCACCATTAATGGCATAACTGACTGACTGTCTGAGTACATAGACTTCTGCACAGCTCCATTTCCACAGACGTTTGCTGCTCAAATATTCAAAAAAGGAATTTGACTTTAAAATAAAGAAGCGCAATGACTCCTATAGAAACAACACTGCAGAAGAATAAGGTAGAGCATGTCTGGAATGGGAGATAAGGGATCACCAACTTCCAGACAAAAATGGGACATTTAAGGATTTAATGTGATACTAAAGCAGCAAATGCATAAACACATTTTCAGGAGGTTTGACTAAAGGTCCTCTAGCCCTAGCAGCTCCCAACATATTCTTTTGATATACCCTTTCCTATAACCCTCAAGTCTACTTTCTGACATTTCCTAGGGGCCATCAGATTAGGCCCCAGGACTTCATACTTTCCAACTGTGACACCAGCTGCAAACCTTGTTCCTTCAATGACCCCACAAAAGTGCCCACCACACTGCTACGTCCCCTATTCCCCAAGCTGGATTACACATCATATTTACCAGAGAAAGAGAGAGCAGGGCAAGACTGGACTGTGTAGCATCTGGGTGCTAAAGGCATATGCTAAACAGCTATGTGTAGTATTCATGCATGTTTTCAACATGAGTCTCCACCTTAGGTGAGTTCCTACTCTTTACAAAACATCATGCCTGGTACCAGTGTCCCAAATGACTCCAGGCCCTGTAGCACTATGCACAATAAAGGTCTTGCATAGACTAGCCTTAGTATATGTCAGAAAACTGGTAAGGTCAGGATTAGGTATGTGAATGACTATATTTGCATATAGCAGCAAAATTAGTGATTCGTGATTTCCAATCATTGTGAACACACCACTGCAACAGTGCAACATAAATTCTCATAGTATTTCATTAACATCTGACAAAAGGTTTAATAAATCAAACACATAACATTTACACTTATGAAAAAACATGCATACTGCTTGCACAATCATTTAGGACTTTATAATCACAGAGGTTTCACTGGAACAGACTTTCAGATGAGACAAAAAAATGTTTTTGACCACAAAAATCTCCAATGAGAAAAAAACAAGGATGTGGAGAATTTAAAGGGATTTTATTCTGAAGAGGTTTCAGATTTCTAACTAGCATTCTCCCATCTCAGTCAGTATAAAAGGAGCAGGTTTATTGCTATTATGTCAGCAAAAGAAGGTAGCATGTCTGATTCCTGTCCCAAACATTTATCAACAATATGCCAGTCATAATCCCTTAATTGTGCTGAAATTTTGATGAATCGTTCAAATTCAAATGTCTGGAATATTGTTTTGAGTAGTATTTTTTTTCCTGGATGTCACATTGATGTACACAGTTCCTGTGTGTGGGTTGGTAGACTCAATGTTAGAGTGTCTAACTTTTTAATGTGTTGGCGTTTTTTAGAGGGGGGGGGGGGGGGGGGGGGGGGGGGGGGGGGGGGGGGGGGGGG
>JBBIGC010000018.1:16993362-17009397 GCA_037576955.1 Lepidarchus adonis
CAGCCATGAGTGGTACGGCCAAACAACAGTCAAAATCCCGAGTCCTCACATGGTTTATCTGAGAGAGAGAGAGAGAGAGAGAGAGAGAGAGAGAGAGAGATGATTTTTGAAAGAGCACATCTTTCATTCTTACTAAGGTAAACAATGGTGATGGCTTAAACAAAAAAGTCAACCTAGAAGTAAAAGTGAAGACAACTGCAGTGAGGTGAGTGACAGTCTAACCAGCTGTCATTCCTGAGATAAATGTACATGCAGCCAAGATGGTGGAAGGTGGATAGAGAACATGCTATAATACAAATAACAATATGAAAAAGAAGCACTTAAAGAACTTAACATCAGCTGATGCTGAAACATTTAATGACAATGAATAATGTCCTGGACTTATATATATATATATAAATGAATAGGCCACGTTAATCATGCTGTAGCACCTACCGTCTGTTTAGACTCATAAGCACTTAATGATAGTGTTGAATGTGCTTCTCTTTCAGAAAGTAATGTTGTATCACTTATCATCTGCACTGTTGTAGCACCTGCACTGTTTTCTACTCCCTGTAACTGTTTTCTACTCCCTGTAACTCTCACATCAGTGTTGTCATGTCTGAATTTATGCTTGATTGTTCCTGTACCTGGAAGTTGCTTTGGACAAAAGCTCCAAATGAATACATGTAAATGTAAATGTAATTAGTAATGCATAAAAATTCTGAATTGTTATGACAAATTCCTATTCCTAGGACAACAGTTCTTTTTTATTTGCCTTTTTGTTTGATACTCATCCCATGCATGCAATATAATAACATTTATTTTTATCTTTATTGGGCAAGCTGGAATTTTAAAATGCTAAATGAAAAATCAGTTTCCTATTTAAATGACAAAGAGCAGAGAGCAAAGAGCAAATAGGCAACGCTTAGATCAAAAGTTATGGACAAACATAGAATTTTGCCATTTGAATGACACAATGGATTGTGGTAAATATGAGCATAGACAGAACTAACAGGTCAAACAAAAGCTCTATTTTGATTTTAGCTTGATTGTAACTTAATGATATTTATTTTGTATGTGTGTTAACAAAGAAATGTGGTTTTCATGTTAGTGGCAGCATGACAAGGCATTTTTTTAATACGTCTGTTAAGGTTACCTCCCTGGTCAAGATTGTTTTTAGGCTTCTAATATTTTTTTTATATATATATAAGCTCACAACACAAAAAAGAGAAAAATCCAACCTTTAAATTAAATACATTTAGTTATTGTGAAAAAATTCTTTTTACATGAAATTGTTGTGCGCCACCATTATTGGGACCCCTAACAATTCCTATAACATAAATGTAATTGAAGCTGCCTGCATCTACAGTTAGAGGACTAATAAATAAGTTTAAAACAACTGGAACAGTGACAAACAAGGACCTAAGTTTATCTTGCCACCACGCACAGTGAGGAGGATTGTGAAAGATGTAAAAAATTATCCAAAGTTAGAGAACTGCACCAAAGAGTGAAATCTTGGGGTCACAATATCTCCATGCCAACAAACTGTTTGTGGGACATGCAAGGAAAAAGCCTTTTCTCACCTACAATCACAAACAAAAATCTAGGGTTTGTAAGCAGTACTGTGACTTCAACTGGGACTGTGTGTTTTGGTGAGATGTGACTAAAAAATTTGTTGTCAAAAATTTAGCTTTTTGGCAACAAATATTCTAAGTGTGTCTGGAGTAAAGGATGAGCATGTGGAAAAGCACCTCATGCCCACTGTAAAGTATGGTGGAGAATCTGTGATGCTGTGGGGCTGTTTCTGTTCCAAATGTCATGGAAAATCTGTTAGGGTGCATGGAATCATAAAATCCTCAAAATAACAGAACATTTTAAATCAAAATCTGTCTGGATTCTGAAGATGGATTGTCATTGGGTCTTCCAGCAGGATAATGATCCTAAACATATGGTAAAATCTACACAAATATGATCCTGAAGGTCCTCACATGTCCATCTCAGTCCCCAGACCTCAACCCCGCTGAAAACCTATGAGGTGAGCTGAAGAGGAGCGTGCATAAGAGAAAACTTTGTGAAATATTACAGGAGAAGATGAAGAGCTGTCTTGCTGACAAAAGGAGGTTGTACAAAATATTAACAGCAGGGGACCAAATAATCATAGCCCATATCATAAATCATAAAAAAAATCTTACTGTGGGTTTTCCCCCAATGAATAAATGTACTTTAATTAAAGGTTGGATTTTTCTCTATTCTGTGTCATGTCCCTATATATTTTGATATATTTTGGGGGAAAAAAGCCTAATAACACATCTTAACCAAGGGAGCAAGTAATTGTGGAGGGCACTATAGCTACAACAACATAGTCCAAGTATGTGGCATTTAGCATAGCTTTTTTAAACAAGGGAGTGTGGGACAGGATTTGGCCAGTGTTATGTAAAGCTATGCCAACCTCACAACACTTGCTATGAAAGCACATATTTGTAGGTAGAGATTGGATGGATAGATTCTTCAAATAAGTTGTTCATGCACATTTGCACAAAAGCTCTCAAATAAGGGGAAGCAAGATACTTACCTGTAAAATGCGGTCATAAGGTTGTAAACCCGCCTGGTCTGCAGGACCATCTGGACGGATCATGTTCACAAAGACACCCTTTTCCAACAAACCGTCAGAGACACTAAAGCCAAAGTCTTTGCTGTCTACATCCTTCTTTAGACACATCTGAGGGAGCAAGAACAAGAAAAGAGTGTCTGATGGAGTGTCACTTCAGTAAAAAGTCCAGTTTGCACAAATTTTCCATTATCCCAGATATAGTTAATTAGTTCAGTCATATTTGATGTCTGAAGCTAGCCTCATAACCCCCCATGAATAACTCATTACACACTTTGTGTTGTTAAGTAATTTAAAATAGATTTGCATGACCGAGTTTATACCTCGTCATGCAAAATATTCAGTTAGTCATTAAAAATTGTGTATAGTCCATGAATAGGCTTAACCTCTGTCTGAGGAACACACATCCCACACTCTTATTGACAAAAAAGGACAAAAGTGCAAAAAAATATAAGCCTAAAGTCTATTTGAGAACTATGCACAGCTTCCACAGTTCTTTTTTTGCCAAAACTACCATTTTGCCAGTTACCTTATGAAGCTCTAAGGGCATGGCAGGGCCTGACTTTTTCAGCTCCGTCACAGCAGCGCCAGAGGTCTGTTTAGTCTCCAGAGTTGGAAGGTTGAGCTTGCCGTCATTACATACTACACTCTCTTCCCCCAAACTTAATGTACTGCCAGACATCATGGTGGCCTGCAAGTCACATACAGTGAAAGAAAATACAATAAAATACGCCATACACGGAAATCCTTTATTTACAAACTCATTTACAAAGTTGACTTTTGACAGGTACTTTTTAAATCTTTAATATAAAATAATTTGAGACTACCAGACCTATGCTACCATTTAGTTTATTTTTAATGACATTTGCTGTTTATCATAATTTTTGTCATTTCTAAAAGAAAATATTCTGTGAATAAATTACTTCTCTTTTGGAGCTTAATTTATAACATTTCAGTATATAGTATGCAAGTTGCTATTGAAAAAGAAAATTAAATGAGTGATTGCAAACTGAAATTATGTACATTTGTCAGCCACAATATTAAAACCACTGATAGATGACGTGAACATTGATTATCTTGTTATCTCATTACTGTGGAATCTGTATATTAGGTATCAAATAAATGGTCAATTCTTGAAGCTGATGTGCTAAAATTCAGAAAAAATATTGGAGACAGGATCATGGGCACCCAAGGCTCACTGATACATGTGAGATGTGAAGGCTAGCCTGAGTGGTCTGAAACCAAAGAAGAGTTACTATAGCACATAAATTTACGGTTCGGTATAGAAAGGACCACAATTAGATTAGGTCTGACTGCATGAGGGAGAGCTACACACCATTAGCCAGATGTTTTAATGATGTGGCTGACTGGTGTATGTGTTAATGAAAAACTACAGCTTTAAAGCCTAGTTTTCTTTACCTCCAGCTCTCTGAGAATTTCTGATTGGCCGCATGTCTCCAGGTCCTGCAGGGCTTGCGACCAATAGGTCTCCTGATTTTCAGTGTCACCGCGGCAACGTGTTGGACTAACGGATCTGTGTCAATGCAAAGCATCCTGGGTAATGTGTGTCCAGGTGCACTCTGGGAGATGGAGTTCTCATTCTCCCTCTCTTTATACATAAAAACTACAGCTTTATATGACCAAGCAGTGTAGCACCCTCCTTACTATCTTCAGTACAGCCATGAGGAAAATATAAGCTATTTAAAAGCAGCAAGAGGACACACATACGCACGCACACGCACACACACGTCTGAAGATGCCATGGCCTGTTTTGAGACGTGGCAAAAGCGGTGGGAAAAAGAAGCGATAGAAAAAGATGAACCCAGGGACCCATGGGTGATTAGTAAGGCAGATGAGAGACAGAAAACCTGAGGAGGAAAGAAACAGAAGAACTGATAGAAAAGACATACACACGTTTTTTTTCTGTGCCACACATATTCAATATGCAATCTGGCGCAGAAACTATTGATCAAAACAGGCCTTAGTGCAAGTGAGGATTTCAAATACTTCTCTGGGCAACATTGGTGTACATCCTTCTTTTGGTTCATACCATATATACTAATGTCATACATACACTACACCTTTAACTGAAGTCCAGGTCATGTGAATACACAATCATGTATACCAGAGAAGTCCAAGTGGTTTCCCTCCAAGTTAGAAGAGGATGTGCTTTGTTCTCTTGAGTTCAACAGTTGGAGAAAGGAACATATGGTCTTACACTTTTATTATACTTATATTTTTTATAATGAACCTTTAATAGGGGAACATGGGGCACAACCCATGTCGGTTTCCCCTGACAATTACAAACATAACAGCAAATTATGATACTGATGCAAAAAAACAAACTAATTTGAATGCAACTTAAATGTCTGGTAAATTTACAGAAATATATTTTTTTCAGTACAGTTTTATGCTTTTGTAACCAAACGAGTTTTTCAACCTAAAAACACAAATATATACATCAAAATGAAAATGACTGTTTAAATAAGCTTGTGATTAACACTGGCAATTGTTTATCACAAAGTAGAACAGTAAATAGTAGCATTTTAAAACAAAAGTTCCTTTATATGCATATATTATATATATATATTATATATATTTATATATATTAACTGACTTTATTTTGTAAATATGTTTTGGGACTTTTTTCAAATTGGGCAGCTTAGTTGAAAAATTAGTATTATACTTTGTATATTATTATACTATACACACAACTAAAGGACTTCTAAGGGCTAACGACATTATAAAAAGGAGCATAACAAGAAACAAGTTATGGACTAGTCCAGTGCAACATTTTCTTCAAATGTATAAAATAGTATTTATTCATGAACTATGAAAAATGTCTCATTAGAAAAATCCACCATAATGAACCCAAGAGAAGTAAACACAGCAACTGTGAATGAGTGTTAGTAATTAAGAATGTACACACCAAGTACTAGCCAGATCACACATGGAAACGTCTTGAGAACACAATAAAATTAAGATATACTACAGTAGCAAAAAAAAAATTGAACTATTTTCTGAATTAATTTGTCTTAAAATGTGAACTGATCATCGTCTAAGTCAAGGGTTGAGAAACCTAAAATAATAACACAAAAAATCTGATATTTTATGTCTTTAATTAGAACAATCATAAACAACTCATTTTGTTGTCAGAAAAAGTATGTGAAGCCTTAAAATCTAATCAGAGTCAGGCATACTACCTGGAGTCTTATTAAGAAAATGAGTTTGGAGGTGTGGACCAGAGCTACTTTGACTCATAAAAACCATTCAAACTTTTTGAGTTTGCTCCACACAAGATGTATACACTTTTGTGAGCGTATTTTAGTGGTTCTATGATCAAGAAATGTTGATTTACATTACGTTGGAAAGGGTTACAAAGTTCAAACACTTTAGATATTCACTAGTCTACAGTATAAGTTTGCAATGAAGGGAAGATCAAAAATTCTTCAGGATAATGTGAAAATGTCTGTACGTCAGCTGAAACTCTGTAGAAGTTGATGATGCAACAGGACAATGACCCCAAACACTAGAGCAAATCCACAACAGAATGGCTTCAGAAAAACAAAATACACGTTTTGGAGTGGCCATGTCAGAACCCAGACCTCAACCCAGTAGAGATGCTATGGAATAACTTATAGAGAGCCATACACGAGACATCAAAGGATATGACATAGATAAAGCAGTTCTGCCAGGAAGAATGTGGTCTACAGTTCCTCTTGACCAGCATGCAGATCTGATCCACAGCTACAGGAAGCACCTGTATCACATAATTTTTCTACTAGCAATAGGAGTTGTTAATGGTTGTTCTCAATATAGACATAAAAGTCTTAAATTGTTGTGTGTTATTATTTTAGGAACATTATATTTGTCAGTACCCTTGACTTGGATGAAAATCAGATCACATTTTGTGACAAATTAATGCAGAAAACCATGAAATTCCAAGATTCACATACTTCTTCTTGCCATTATATATATGAAATCTCTTATCAACCTCAGCACCTGTAATGAGTAAGACAGGTCAAATACTTTATAACCAAATAAAAAAGATCTTACCCACAGTACTTCCAGTCTTCCTCCCCTAATCTCCCATCATACATTGCAGTATGGTGTGCATGTCTCCTGGAGGACAGGGGGCTCCTATGATTGGTTCGTCTCCAGTCGTCAGGGTGGACGGCCAGTTCAGATGTCCTATGTATATATGACCCTGGCCATGAAACAAAAAGTCCTGTGTTCTTAAAACAGTTATAATGAGCATCATAAGCCAAAGTTTGTCCTCTTTGCCGCAAATGTTTTCAATCAGTTAAGATATAATGAAGCAGATATAATGATCCATGAAGCAGTGTCTTTTTAAACGCATAATACTGGCAAGAGCAGATAAACCTATGAAAAGACAAATATTAAAACTATATTAAGGAAAAGCTTCCATTCAACAGGAGTCTTTTCTCTTCTATTAACCTGAGCTGGCTCTAAATTTAGCTTTAAAATACCCTCTTTGACCTTAATAAATCTACTCGTTAATAATAATTCCTGGCCCTCCTCTCACCTTGGTTGCCATAGCAGGCATCGAGGGCGGCACTGTCCCATGAGTCCATGGCAGAGTCCAGGCTAGGGGGCGTGGTGAAGCGGCGGAGCTCTGAATACTTACAGCGCCGGAGAGAATCTGAGCGATCATCTTCAGTGTCACTCAGGCAAGATCCTGCCCTCAGCGGACTGCCTGTATCTGAGTCTAAACCCACTGAGAGAGGAGAGAGACGCAGGATAGAGAGATAAGAAGGAGAGACAGTAAAACAGACAGATAGGGAGGGAGGTAGTGGGTGAGAGGGAGAGATGTAGGTCATGTGCACCTGAGTCCATACATTATTCATAACATTTTTGTAGCTCTTCAATGATTCCCATGTCTGTTTTTTAAAGAAGAATACATACATCTACACAGGCTCTAAATGTCGAAGTATCTGCCCTACACGCACAAACGTGCATGGACGCAGGTGCACACAGTGTATACCCTCAACTCAGACATACTGTGTAAGCAACAATGAACGTGTATGTGATTTAGACTTACGCTCTGCTCGCTTTTTTATCTTTAGAGTGACCGTGTCTCCAGCAGTCTGCAAAAGATGAATGGCCTCACTCAGCGGCTTTCCCTTTAGACTCATGTTATTAATCGCCAGCACGCGGTCACCGACGTGAAGAGCCCCAGTCCTACATGTACACACAAGTGCACAGACATTTAAACAGAAAAGGTTTGGTTTTGGTTACAGGTTGGAATTTCATGCATGAGGATTATAAAAGATTTACATGGATTATAAGGTACCATATAAACTGTTCTGATTTTGAAACATTACAGTTATTTATAATTGATTAATTCTAAATAAAGTACAGGGGGTCTTTGACTTGTGTCGTACTCGACATACGGAGTTACATGGTTAAGTTGCTGCCCGATCCCCACCCCTTAAAAAGAATTTACTGTGTAAAACTGAAAGTGAAAGTAGATTGCATAAAATGCTCAGAAAAAGGAATAACAGAACCTCAAGTGGGTGAACGTCTCCCTCTGGTGGACTGACAGAGGAACGGCCCCTTTGCATTACACGTGTTGGTGCTAATTTAAAAGAGTTTCGACTTATGTCACACTAGGAGGAACAAAACCCTGACATAAGTCAAGGACCCCCTGTATGATGTTTTTTATGCTCTCCTTCATTTATTTAATTATTTACTGTTTTACCTCCCAGTGTCTTCTCTTACTGCAGTACTAGCTTAATGGGGCAGTGGTGGCCTAGTGGTTAGGACTTTGCCCCTGATATCCGAAGGTTCAAGTCCCAGCCCGGGCACCACTGAGGAACCCTTGAGCAAGGTACCGTCCCCACTTCACTGCTGCCCGGGCGCTGCTGATAGCTGCCAGCTGCTCCACGTGTGCACGTGTGATGGGTTAAATGCGGAGGACAAATTTCGTTCACAATGACAAAAAATCACTTTCACTTCACTAGCTAGGATTCCCCCTACCACATAATCCTCCCAAGACTGGGAGGGTAAAGGCAAGCACATGCTTCACATAAAGCACCACTGCATTTTGTCAAACTGCTGCTAACACTACTGGACAACTAAGAGGAGAGGGCTGGCTGCTAATTCTGTTATATCAGCTAGGAAACGCCCACAATGGCTAGCATCATACTGAGTGAGTGATGGGGAAGAGGCAGGACCATCCAGAGTGAGTGAGGCCAACTGTGCTCTCTTGGACTTCTGCCCATGGTGGCCTGCAGCATTACCGGGTATCAAACACAACCTCCCAACCTCCCAACCTCCCAGTTAAGGGCGCAAACTCTTTTGTCCCACCTAGGAGTCCTGCACTCATTTTCTGGTACAAAATACAGTTTAGATTACAGTTAAATAATTTCTAAAAAGGTTAATTAAAGAACTACAATGTTTTGCAACCTTTTCCATATAACTTAAGTGAGGCGTTGCGTTGCTACATTTCTGTGCCAGAAACGTAGCCAGAAATGGAACTGGAATATTCTCAGACTGGCCACTAGGTGTCATGTGTTTGCTGATGTAGGGTATGAGTCTGTATCAGATGGCACATTACTCCACCAGTGGAAAAAATTGAGAGCTTTCATTCAGAGACATATGGGAGGAATATAAATAGTAGGCGACAGCAGTTCCACTAAGCAGTTACCCTCTGGGACATGTGTGTGTGTGTGTGTGTGTGTGTGTGTGTGTGTGTGTGTGTGTGTGTGTGTGTAAGCTCACACGTATGTGTACCTGTGTGCAAGACCATTGCGAGTGAGGCTAGAGATGAGAATGGGGTTAAAAGGTTCCTCTGTGCCAGAGATTGTAATTCCCAGAGGACCCCCATGTCTCTTCAGCTCCACAGTGAAAATCACAGAGCCAGACGACTCCAGCTCATCTAAAGCACACGCACACAAACACATTTAGCAGATGCTCTTATCCAGATTAATCCAAATGAATTACAGAGGAACAAAAGTCAAACTGATACAAAGACTCCACATACACCCTCAGTTTACAACAGTAACCTGTACACTATTATATGGGAAAACATCATAAAGATAAAGAGGAATTCTGCTAATTTGATCAATGTTTACTTTAGAATTTAAGATGTAAGCAAGCCATTCAGTATGGTTTCATGTGAAATTAAAAAAAGTGTTATATGAAAAAGCTATGCGTGATGCATGAAAATTGTTCTATGTTAGGCAAACACCTTCTAAATACAGACATATTTTTAAAGGTGTATATGTTTATGGCCTAAACACACTTAGGCCATTTGTATAGGTTTGTTCAGGGTTTTTTTTGGCTCCAGATATATTCTGAGACAACTGTAGACCCTTGATGCACCCTCATGTTTATTAAACTACATCTAATTCATTATTCAATATATAAAAACAGGCATTTTATCAATATCACAGCAACTGTTCTTGGAAATCTTTATAAAGTGGTGTGCCATAGAAAGCTAGAAGATAACCATTACAGCTAGTGTTAGATGCTAGGGGGTGTAATTGAGTGGCATGTTTTCAGAGCATAAGGCTGAAGCATAACAATTGTGAGTAAACTAATAAATGAAAATTTTAACCAACTCCTTTTCGTATGGTGGCCCATTAAGACATTTTCACACTGGGGCCCAAAAGATTCTCTTGCTATTGTATAGTTATGTCACTGAGGTAAACTACAGGTAAATACACACTTCAGCAGAGTGGGCCACACACCTAAATTGTCCTCATCTTTCTGAATGCGCAATCTGACCATGTCCTCAGCCTGTTGGAGAACAGCCATCGCCTCCTCCATCCCACAGTGCTCCAACTTAATATTATCAATAGCAAGCAACCGGTCACCAGGCTCCAACGTACCTGTTCTACATAAACACACATACACACAGTTACAAGATTCAGATTTTACTTAAAATGCTGTCAATATTTTTAAAATGTCATACATTTTGATGCTGTCATTTGTGATTTTGTTAATAATGAAATCTATATGTTTCATGTCATATTGATTTACCTGTGAGCTATACTACCTCTCTTAATCTCAGAGATTATAAGAGGCTTGTCTGGCTTCTTACTTGCTGTTGTGTAACAGAAGAACAATTTATTAGCGCATTACACATCATTACATATCTAATCATGTTTAAACATTGGTTACTGCTAAATCCACACTGTAATTAATAATTACGTTATGAAAGTGACATGCAGTTAGTTGGTGTCTGGACAAACATGGGTTTTTATATTAAAATTTATTTAAATTATTTATTTATATATATAATCGCAATTTCATACCATTCCAGATTCTAAAATGGTCCTTTAAATATGTTCTTCCATTGAAATTCAAGAAACCTTTTTATTTTATATTTTAAGAGGGTTCTGCAAAGCTACTTATTTGGAGTTACCCATGTTTGCTCCGATAGCAACAATTTGATACTGTGCATTATTACACAACAACCTTTTGCTCATTACTCACCACTTATGGTAATGCCCAACTCCACACCACGCCTTTTTGGCAACTTCACTTGAAATGTACCACTGCTCGGGATTACCGATTCTGATAAAGAAAGGATACAAATCAAGAAGAATAGTGAATGTGGGGCTTCAAATTAAGAGAGAGTAGGTACACCCTTGGCCTCAGAAGCATTGCTTCTTATCTGAAATAAATGATTGTAGGTGTTTTGTATTAATGACCACCAGGCTTTGATATCAGCTAGCTCAAAGAGTTTAACATTCTTCCCTACATGATTTCTTCAGCTGAAACCTCAGTAGACGTTTGAGGCTTTTCTTGCGTGTACTGCCATTTTCAAATTACACACGTTTCGATGTTGTTCAAACCCTCCTTTCTTCAGCCATCCCTTGGTGACCAGCTGTGTGCTTAGGATCATTATCATGTTGAATGATGGAAAACCTCTTGTAGATGATTTTCTTTAAAGCGGCATGATTTATTTAAAAGAATTGTGAAATACCTTCCTGACTCCAGGGCATCCACGAGACATAAGAGAGTTCTTTAGATTTTGGTGTGATCACAACACACATTTCAAAAGCAAAGAAAACACCCTAGATATCAGAATTAAATAAGACAGGTTTCACCAGCATGAGGTTCTAATAAATATCACCTAATTTGGAACACCTAATTCTAATTTTAATGGCATTAAGTCGCAACAGATATAAAGGCTTAATATTTCCATATGACTGACTGTGTGTTTATCTCACCTTTGTCAAAGAGTGTAACATGTTTGCTTGTTCATTATTTCCATAAAATGTGCTTATTTTTTTCACATTAATCTATAAATAATCTACTGAAATTGCTGAAACTTCTACTAATTTCCCTCGGGATAATAAAGTATTTCTGATTCTGATTCTGATTCTGATTCTGAAATAACAACTGAGATGAATATAAACTGCTAGTAAGACAAAAATACATGTATTAAAATGCTTTCTAAAGGATAATACCAAAAATATTGTTTACGAAACAGATAAGAGTCTGTGCTCTAACCAGATAGTTGATAAATGCCCTTTGGCACTTAACTGTGGTTAATACCAGATTAATACCCAATAAGACCCAAAAGCACACCTCAAAAAGGAGTACAAATGACAAATGCTTTGTGAGCATTTTTCTGTATTTACATGACCCTGCTGACACACTGTAAACTGTAAAGAGCACAGCAAAGCTTGCTGCTAGTGGTCCATATAGACCATTGCAGAAGTGTCATGTTTGCTGCTTCTGATCTAAAACCTGCTTTTTTTAGCACATGTGCTCTCATGTGCATGGTTCTGGCAGTGACATACCCACCACAGTTGGCAGCTTCTATCCTGGTGTTATGGATGTTCTTAGTAACAAATCAATATCCTGATTTTAGTAATGTTTGTGCATGTGAAAGTAGCTATTCTTATTATTAATATGATGTTTACCACAGTAGCACTAAACTGTCAAACTCTGGAGAATCACAGCACTGTACAGTTGATAGACGTGCAGATAAAGCTTTTGTACTTGATCATCTAAGACCTGATTCTTTAGGTTTGAAATAGAAGGTAATGGAAACTTATACCCAAGCAAGCAGCTTGCTGCAAACTGTCCAGCTAAATGATCACACACAAAACTCAGATAGGTTTCCCTATTGTGGTTTCTGGTACTGTAAAATTGTAAAAAAAATTGACAAAACTATGTCTACATAAAGAAAGTAGGCCTACATCGACAGCACTAGCCATCTTAAAGCCAATAAACAACTTAAGGCACTAAGAAATAAATAACTGAAGTACACCAACCTACCTGCAACATCAAACTCAACCTCTAGTGTGACCTTATTGGCCAGAGCTGCATCTCGGAGAAGCTGATTGGCCTCTTCCAGTGTTCCATCCTCAGTGGGAATTCCATTAATGGACAGAATTCTGTCCCCTACATGCAGCACCCCACACCTACAAAATAACTCTGACAGGTGAGAAATTTATCCACAACGACAGCAACAGAAACAATGTCTACATTGAATTCCCATTTAGAGGCCACTTTATAGATCCACCTTCCTTTTTACACCATTTGGTTAGTGACCACAAGGCCACTGTTGACCAGATATTTTTCAGTTGGTGGACTATTCTCAATACAGTTACACAGACATGGTAGAGCTATAGTAGCTTGTGTTGGCTTGGTATGAGTTTTTGAGGCACAATGCAGTTGCTGAGGTTTTTAAACATCTTGTAGTGGTCTTGTAGTGGTACTACGGTCATAAACAAATGGAATCTTCACAAAGGGATGGTGTGGTTGCATATTTTCATTCCAATAAAACAGAAGTCTGATAACGAACCAGTTAAGTGGAATCAGATGTTCTCCTGTATTGGTGAAAAGAAAACAAGCTGCATATCAGGGCAACAATGTTGTTTAAATTTTTTACACACATCTGTGTCACTGCAATGAAGATTTAGAGAAGGATGGTCCATTCTTATGCCTAATAAAAGAGTGTCATCGCAAGCATGAATACACCTGATCAAATGTCTTATAACTGAGAACAATTCATTTAAATAGAGTCAAGTCTCAAACCTGCAGCTACACTGACCCTTTGTAGATAAAACTGGACCCCCTTGGTCTGGGGGATGGGTAACACAAATGGTGCATCAACTAAAGAGATAAAAAATATAAAACTATCATCCATATAAAAATAAGTGGCATGTTTGGTCATTGTAGCATCTGACTGAGCTTTTGAATCATTTCAGACCAAACCTCACTACAGGCATCTAATCAACTTCACTGCCCTCAGACATACAACACAGTGCTAGAAAATGCATTTAGCCATGTGCATGTGTGAGCCATGAAACAAATGTGTTCCACGTGTCCAATCATAAGTATTTTCTAATGCCAGCTGACAGAAGCAGAGGACACGGCATATTCCTCTTCTCGTTGTCACATGCAAACACACACTGGCCTCTAGCCTAATAAAATAAATATGTCTCTCCAGTTTATTCACTGACTGTACATTACAGTTCATAAGTTGGGTTCATGAGTTGGGAACCCCTGTGTTATTGTATGCACATGTCTGTGTGAGCAATGCTGTGTGTGTGCATCACCTTTCTGCAGGTGTGTCGGGTTCTATGAAGCGTATACTGGCGGGGGCAGAGAGTGGCTCTGTCGCAAACACTCCACCCTGAAGCTGCAGGCCAAACCCAGTGAGTGGGTCACCCCTCAACACCACCTCACTGATCTCTACATGAACCACCTGACCACCAACACCCACCGTACTGGAGGACAAAGACACTGCAGACAAGACAGGTCATGGTCATGATCATATTACAATAGAAGATATACTGTGGTGCACAGCATCATGCAATAATGATATACAGCTTTGATAAGTTAGTTAGTGTTTGACATGTCTTCATCTGTGATTCGACAATGATGGTTTTAAAAATAGCTCTTTTGCTAAATATATGACATTGTTCTGAATTTGCCAGCTAATGAAAAATGGATCTTTTAAAAAAGCTCATACCTAAAGTTAAAAGTTCCTTCCACCTTCAAGATACTTTATGAGAAAGGGGCTTTCAATGGGGAGTTACATTCTTTTCAGTTCAAATTTACTTCTAATAACATAAAAATACTAAACATAATGTGCTTGAATGTGTAATTGTCCCAACCTGCATATATATATATGGGATATCAATGTGTGTGTGTGTGTGTGTGTACCTGTACGTTTGTTTAAACAGGTTTGCACAGGTTTATATATGTTGTCTGAACGTTTATGGTAATGCCAATGAAGCTACTTTGAGATTAGATTTTGAAAAGTATCCTCCTTTACATGAGCTCTTGTGGTCCTTCCTCCTGTGCCTCCTCTTGGTGGTAGTAGAAGTATGAGGACTGGGGGGGTACGGGGGCAGTGTGCTACAGGGATAAGTGGCTGGATACGCAGAGCCACAGTTATAACTGTGAAAACCTGACGTCTGAGATGAGCTGCCAGATGCTGCAGCTGTAGAGTGAGGAAAATAGACACACACACACACACACTTACTTATTGATAAAACAAAGGCATGCCAATATGCACATGCGCATACACACACACACACAATCTGAATACTTCCATATGCATGCACACACACTTCACATATGCATACACGCACACTTCACATCTGTATATTCAGCCACACACACCCACCTCACATCTGCACAGGCACTTTGCATGTCCACAAATTCAGACACATGGTCTCCTCACATCTGAATATGCATGTAATCACATGTGCATTTGCACGCACGCACGCACGCACACACACACACTCAAACAGCTGCATGCACACCCTAATAAACTCACATCTGCTGTGAGAGTGTGTAGGGGTGGTGTTGTTCCAGGCTGAGGGGGTTTTGCCGTGGGGGGGCGGAGGCGGGGCACTGAGGTAGTTCACGCTCGAGTCCCACTGACGCTGACTTGTCCTCTGGACACGCACTGCAAGAGACAAACGGTAGAGCTGATATACAGTGGACATTGCAGAGCACTCGGGGCTCAAAGTAAGTAAAGGGCGACACTCATAACTGTCTCAGTGATCACTGACATTATAACAGCCAACAGGCACAGGCGTTACACAGCCTCTCTCTCTGATCAATTCAATAAGCTTCATTAGCATAACCACATTCGGATATAGTATTGCCAAAGCATCATCATATCAGAACACCAAGCAAAACGGAGCATTTACAGAATTAAGTCGCAGATTAATAATAGTAATAATTAATATCTCTCTTGCTTACATTTACTCGCCAGCTTGTTTAAAGCTGAGAGCAATGGGGGGGAAAGCATCTTTAAAAACCGTCTCTGATTGCTCCAGTGAAGAGGAAAACAAACCAAATGCTTGACCCAAGGGGATCTAGGGGTGTGCGTGTGTATGGTGGGGCTGGGGGCGGGCGTTGGGTGAGAAAGAGAGGGAGAGAGAGAGAGAGAGAGAGAGAGAGAGAGAGAGAGAGAGAGAGAGAGAGAGAGAGAGAGAGAG
>JBBIGC010000018.1:17009497-17051262 GCA_037576955.1 Lepidarchus adonis
CACACACACACACACACACACACACACACACACACACACACACACACACACACACACACACACACACACACGAGAATGAGTATGGCTCTCCTGCTGAGAGGAAAGAGATGGTTATGAGAGCTTGGGAAGGAAGACAAGTGTGCAAAACGGTTTCTCATACATGATTCTGCAACACAAGCGACTTATAACTTCCTCACGTGTGTGTGAACACACACATATATATGCAAGTGCACATGTGCAACCGTCACCACCCACAAACAACACCCACACGTCTTGACCCATCTTGTTTCACTGCCTTCAAATGAATTTCTTCCTGCTTTTTGCTGGTTTAGTTGTTAGGAGGAATTTCCTCTCCAAATTTGGCGAGATGAGCAGAATTCTTGGCTTCATATAGCGCCTATATAAAAATACATACACAAAACAGGTCAAAAGATTTAAAATGAATTAATGTAATGAAGATTCTACATATTGACTTGGTTTTGGTACTGTACGTTTTAGGAATTATTTTTACTAGTGAATTAACTAATGAAAATCTAATCTAATGCTGAATTTATCATCATTCCACACACAAAGAATTCAAATGAATCAGGACATGGCATAGGAGAACCTGTTCTGCATTTTACAGCTTGAGCAGCATGTATTTTGAGTCATGCATGCATGCACAACCTGCTGCACTCACCTTGTTGTGGACATACGACTCACAGGGGTAGCACCATACAGACAGGTCAGCAAAGCTGAGAACCAGAGGGTGACCAGACACTTGGCCATGGGTCACCATATGTTCATTTACAAAGCGCCCACATAACACCTGCACATGTGCAATAGACAAAACAGAAACAAAATGAAAAACTTCTAGGTTCTTTTCTTCCCTCAAATAAATAATGATGCAGTATAATATAATATAAATAAAAATACAAATATATAAATAATAGAAGCTATTTTATTACCCATTTTAATATACAATATGAACTTATATTGCATTTGCATTAGGGCTGCAACTAACGATTATTTTAATAACCGATTAATCTGTCGAGTATTTTTCCGATTAATCGAGGAATCAGGTATTTTTTAAACAACAAGAAAAGCATTCATTTCTTACCCATTATTCAAAAACAGAGAAAAATCTTTGAAAAGTGCACAAACATGTTGCTCCTTGAGCAAAAACACAGCTTAAGATGAACTTTAATATTAAATGAAAAAGTACAACACACACACACACAAATATATTTGTCAATAATAACCTATATGGGACAGAATATACACTGCAAAAAATGCTTTTCTAACTTAGCAGTTTTGTCCTGTTATCAGTCCAAATATATAAAAAATCTTAAATCAAGACACATTTACTAGACACATGAAATAGCATAAGAAATTATGTCTTGTTTTCTGAAAAGACACCTCAAAATTAAGTGATGGTTTAAAACAAGCAAAATTATCAGCCAATGGGGTAAGAATTTTTTTTAATGAGATAAAATCTCAATCAGAAGTATTAAGCATCACTTAATTTCCTCATACCATTTTTCTTGTCTATTAATCTTGATTTAAGATGTTTTAGATATTAGGACTGGAAACGAGACAAAGAAATGAAAGTTATGACAAACAAGTCTAAAGTTGCAGTTGTGATTTTTACATAGACAGTGAAGAGAGCATTAGAGAAAGAATCTACTGGGTTTTAAAAAAGGATGGGTGTGTATGATGACACAATACTGATGGGCTCTGTCATGTAGCAATGCCACCATGGTAGGTACCTTGTAACAGCAGAGACAGATCCAGTTCTCTGTGTCAGAACCACACTCTTCACATGGCCGGAAGACATCAATACCCCCTGCTGGTACTGCACGCACTGAGTCCAAGTGTGGGCACCATGCCAGGGGGTCCACCACATACATCGTGTCCTAAAAGAGAACCCATATGATGAACTCCCAGATTTGACCAACAACACATAGAAGAACACAGCTATGTACCTGCCATACATATCCCTCTAATCCAAATTCTTCAGTGGCATTAAAGTTTAAGGATATGCACTGTTTTTTTGTTTTTTTTATAAATGGTGCTTATTTTTTCCTGATGATGATGATTACTATAATTATTATTACTACTACTACTATAATTACTAATACTGTAATTGTATATAAATATCTAGTAATACTAATCTGCTACTGACATCATTTGTACCAATAAATAACTGTTCTCATCCCTGTTTAAAGAAAATATATCCTTTATCAGTTCAATTAAAAGATACTGATGTAATAATGCACTTACATCCATCCTGACCGTTCTGAATGCCAACTAAACCTTTAGCCTCACACCTTTTCTCCCCTGCTATCTGAGAAATATCCCCATACTTATATAGCATTTTCAAAGGCTTTCATAAGCAAATGTGGACATCAATGAGCATGCATTTCTCAACGGTCATTCATGTCAGCAGAAAACCAGCAAGCAAACATGATTTGCTTATGAACAGCACTCTGAACAAGTGCTTTAACAAATGCCCTGACTTTGTGACGCACCCAGTGTTCCTCCACAATTGTTCTGGCCTATGTAGCACAAAACAAATGGAGAGAGTGGGAAAAACCCATAGAACCTCCCCCAACTGCACTCACTAACAATTGTTTTTAAGATTAGTGCTTCACACAACATGCATGCTCAGCGGAACAGATGTTTATTGAAATGCTCTTATTTCCTTCATCTCATTACCTTGTATTAGTTATATTCTACTGTATACTAAGGTGAGCCAACACTTTTCTAAAAATTGCTGCCAGCAGTGTTAAGTGTTTCACTACAAACATTACACTGGCCATTAGAAATCAGACTATGTCTAAGGTCAATGTAGGGGTTCTATTCCACCAGGTGCGTTTTAAGACAAATTTCGTTGCAAGTTTTCAGAACTCGCACACATAGCTTACACCAGTCTCCTTTGGTATTTTACTGTAAAGCACTTTAGCAGGCGTTCAATTGCATTCTACTACCGTATATAAGCTGCTATCCGCTACTTCTAGACAGCAATTCTTTCCACCTCTTTTCCACCTGTATTACCCACCTATTTTCCCAAACCAGACGCTACATAGTTCACAATGCATTACTCCTCATGAAACACACCACATCCCAGAACATGGAAGTGCAACATAGTACACACATAGCCAACACCAGTTTCTCTCACTATATTACAGTAAAGCACTTTGTACTACCTGTGCTGACAACTCGTGCTCTCACCTCTAGTCCCAGAAAGCAACTCTTTCCACTTCTTTTCTGCCTGTATTACCCACCAATTTTCCCACACCAGACACTATATAGTCCACAATGCATTGCTCCCTATGAAAAACACCAAATCCCAAAACAATTTGAAGCCCAACGGTGTAATTTTTTAAAATATATATATTTAAGGAGTGTGAAGGAATTTGTTAATTGATTGATTCTCATTTAATCATAGCAAGTATGATCATGTAAGAATTGTATACACTTCATATATTCAGGCTTAGTGTAGAAGAAAGAATGTCTCTGTGTTTGTGAAAAGTTCACTCCCCAGCCCTGCTCTGCTCACAGAGATAGGCACAGTGTGTGTGAATCTCCCAAATCACACCTCTGCCCTGCTGACATGCAGAAAACTTGCAGAAGACAGTGTGCAGTTGTCCTAACCCTTATCAGCATCAAGGCCTTCACACACACACACGCAATTATTAGAGTGAGTGAGAGAGATAGATAAACTGATAGATGTACCGTACCCCGCTCATATCCACAGACCCACAGACAAGCTCAAAGACAGATTTCTTTGTGTAGCCACATGCTCCGTCCAGTACACTGCTTTTCTGATCACCAGTGGCAGCAATATGTGCTTCCATTCCATCAGGGACTGACTGGAAAAAATACAAATTAAATGTCATTTAAATAGCAAAGAGCCCTACAGTATATTATAAATAACAATAACAATAACAATAATAATAATAATAGTGTGACACAACGTTCCACACATTTACAGCATTCTGAAATGTTTTAATAAAATGTTAAACATCTCATAAGGTACTACAGTGACAGTAAAACACAAAAATATAACATTACAACATTATTGGAAAACATTATGTTACAACTGTACATAACTTAAAAGATGTCATGTTGCAATACTTTAGTAATCAAACATGCCATAAACATGTTTTTTCAAAGTGACCAACATACAATTGTAATCACCAATTCCAAACCTGATTCAGCTGCTGAAATGCTTGGTATTAACAGTATAAGCTGAATAAGGTGTGCTTCCAGAATTAAATATACTCTCTTTACCTGTTTTTCCTTTTTAATGGGTGTGGATTCTTTTACACCAGGTTCCTCTCTGTCTTTGTCCATCACTTTCACAGGTGATATATCCTGTCCTGCTACAACATCCTTCTGTGGGCTGGGCTTAACCTTTGGTCTTGCACCACCAACAGGGATGGAAATCGGGCTGGAATTAGCTGAGGTAGAGGAGCTGAGATCCAGTGAGTGCAGACCCTGAGTAAGCTCATCCAGTCCTGAGTCCTCCTGCACAGAATGGGGTGATGCTGGAAAAGTCACTGGAGAAACCTGCTGCTGGCAGGGACTTTGTGCAGCAGTGGCCTGACGTGGAGATTTGTTGCCTTTCCCTGCTGATGTTCGCTTGTTCTTGGGTTGAGGAGAGGGTAAAGACAATCGCAGAGACTCTGGAACTAAAATTGAAAGACACAAAAACAATAAAGATTTTCAGACTATTTTAATCACATGCACCACAAAAAAATTTAATATATGTTTGTGATTTTGTATGACCACCAATAAGGAGAAAGCTCAGACAGACAGAGGGTATTATACTGAAGCACCTTCAATGTTATGGAGACGGAAATATAAAAATATTGGATTTCCAGAGACTGTGTCCACTTCAAGATCCAAGGTATACTTGAAAAAATGTAATCCCCTTTCACAAATCCATGATCTAGAAAGTTTTTAGAAATTACCCGGAGGAGACTTATTTTCTTAATGCAACCATCCAAATCATTTGGACTGGACATTATGCAGACGTTACCCTTTTAGCTCCCTTGATCATTTTTCTACGAGTGCAAAACTCAAAAACAAATATTTAAGGATTAAGGAGGATCATTAATAGGATCAATATCAAAACTTTAAAAAAAAAAAATTCAAGAAACAGCAAGGTGTTGTTAATGACCAAACAAACCGGCTACATGACCATGTTATACTATGCCTCTGGCCACCACCCCTTTCCAGTAGGTGTGAACACAGCCAGTACAAAAATACTCTTTTTGTATTCTACACAGAGCCTTACTTTGTATTCTGAGAGATCTCCAGTAAGGAGCGTGTGCTCGCAAAACATTGTTGATGGTGATGGCAGCACTAGGGCGTGGAAAGGTCAGAGCAGGCAGCATCGGGGGTGCATCTCCAAGAAGCATACTAGTGCACATAGCCATCGACTCAGAGATGGAGATGAGGTTATAACCTCCCTATGTAGAAGAGAACATAAAGCAACTGTGAAATTTGACTTACAGATGCCCATACCCCAACGATAAACCGCCCCATTTTATAAGCTGCAGAAAATGCTCATTTAGGTTTTAAAACTCTAAGATAAGCTGCCCCATGTTTTTAGCCACGTTGTCACTGAATTACCAACCTGAAGTAGAAGCATCTAATCTGGCAACTCTATACCGATAGTGACATTATACCGCAGTTGAGTGTGAACAATTAAATTGAAAACATTTTGAACTTGTTTTTAAGATTTGTGCTTCACACAACATGCATGCTCAACACAGAACAGATGTTGTTTATTGAAATAACCGATATCATGCCACAAAAATGCCAAAAGAACTACGCAGCAGAAGGTCCAGGTCATTGCTTTCGCAAAGCAACGTCTGCAATATCCAAGAGCGATACCGGTGTTGAACACGTTTCTGACATAATTGTTCAGCTATGACAATGTTTACACATACGATTTTCAAGGATTTGAAGTAAGCCTAATAATATTTGCATTTCAGTGTTGATAATTTTATACTGAAGAATTTAGACAGATGTAGACAGATGATTGACGTCACACCAGGCTCCAGTCGTTCAAATTAAAATTACTTTGGTTCCTTTTATTTCTGTTAAATGTAGCTTTTTCCTACCTTGTATTATATACTAAGATGTAATGTAATGTAGCAAAGAGCTGAAAAAGTTTAAGAGGCTGGGTGCGGGAGTGCCAATTAAGTTACAGAACATCGTCACTGATCTGTCTTTTTTTTGCGTTATTTTTCAAACTGTTCATTGCTGCAGTAAAAAGTACATTTAAATTCAACTAATCATTTGGGTATGTTGTCTTTTTGTGAATTGAATAAAAATTTTTGCGATGTTTTTATATACCATTTAAGCAAGCCGCACCCAACACCAGGTTTGTAAAATCAATGTATAAGCCCCAACCTATCGTTGAGGAAATACGGTGTATGCACTGCATTACATGAGGTTTTAACAAAGAGAGAACTAGACTTCATTACAACTGGTAGTGCACATTGCTTCTAAAAATTGTTCAGTTAAGTACTCAATACTGTACATGCATACACAAAAATCCTTTCTGTAGGGAAGACAGACAGTGGGACAGACCTCCAGGATGAGCAAAACTCGTCCAGCTGCTAGACTCATTAGCTGATGTGTTAGGTGAGCGTAGCCCTCTGGGGTCACCTTGTATCCACCTAAAGGATCACCACGTGCTGCATCAAACCCTGCTGACACCAGCACCAACTCTGGGGCAAACTGGAACAAAGAAATAAGAGCATTTTAACAAATCATAACTTCCTTTATGTAGATTAATAAATGATAACAATGCTGGCGCCCAACCCAGAATTCACAGAGTGAAGGGCAGACAAACACCCTGAACAAACAGCTAGAGCATTACAGGCTAGACACACAAACAAGCACATTCATGTACAGAGGAACACCTAGGAGCAATTTAGCATCTCCAGTTCACTTCCTGAATGTGGGAGGAAATTGGAACTTCTGGGCAGAACCCTATGCAGACATGAGAACATTCAAACTCCTTAGAGAAAGAAGTGTTTGCTATCCTTCAGCCAGGAATCAAACCAAAGACCTTCTTTCTGTGAGGTGATCACACTAACCACTGTCCCCCAACACTGCCTGTAAATGTATTATATTACAGAGTAATTTTACTTTACCTCATGTGCTATAGGCATAACCACATTGTGGAAGGCTGCCAGATATTCCGGATCCCCCATCTTGGCACCATTCCAGGGGATGTTGACATTATAGCCTGTACCCTTGCCTTGTCCCACCTTATCATAATTAGCATCCTCTGAAGTAGGGAAGAAAGTACCATTTTCATAGCGATGGAGAGAGATGTAAAGGACACTGCAAGAGAAGATTTAAAAATATGTTTTTGAAACTCCAGTCCATCTCAGTGTGGTGTATTCCGCTCTATAATCTAAGCCATCAGTTAAATATCAGCTTGAACCAGGAATGTACTATTATGAGAGAATATAGTGCAAATTATTTAGTTATGCTGCAATGGAGAAAACACTACATTTTGTAGTCCCTCTTTTGGATACAGACTCTACAAACTAATTTAGGTAATAGCTGTGTAATAATTTTAAGCACACCTGTCATCCTCCTCAAAGATATGTTGGGTTCCATTGCCATGGTGTACATCCCAGTCAACAATAAGAACCCGCAGGGTGTTGTGGGTAATGCTCTGTGCATAGCGGGCAGTCAGGGCAGCAGTGTTGAAGAAGCAAAATCCGCACGCTTCATCTTTCTCAGCATGATGCCCTGGGGGTCGTACAATAGCCACACCGTTTCTGACCTACTCAGGAAAAACAACAAAGTTAGAGCTCTGAGAAAAGTTGGAATGACTCATCAATTTATATACTTTTTATTGTATACACACTAGTAACATAGCAATTCATTTTATACTATCTAGTAAATACATAAAAATCAAAAACTACATACAAAAACTTATGTCTTATTCATATTTTTCAAGTTGTATGACTGCTGTAGCAAAAAATTTACCTGGCCAGTGAGGATGGCCTGGACGGAGTTAAAACAGGCTCCAGCTGCCAGTAATGCACTCTTATAGCTCTCGTTACTAATGTAGATTGAATTATATTCATCCCCCAATCTGTATAGGTCTCTGGGCTTCATCTGCTCTGTGCTCTTTATTGTGGCAATGTGCGTCAAGCTAGAAAAAGGGAGAAGGAACAAAAGACACAAAAATCTGAGTGAAAGTTTTAAAACATAAGAATAGTTAGAAATTCTATGTATTTTTAATCATTTCGTGCATAAAACCTGTATGTTGTACCCATGGCAAAGTGCAAGCTCCTCCTCAGTTGCTAAGCGGGCTGGTATCTGTTGGCAACGGGCCACAAAGCCCAACTCCTCGTGGCGAGAATAAATCCGAGAGATTCTTTCAGGAAGCTCTGGATGATGGCTATATGATTTAATGCACACAAAAATATACATAAAGAGATTAAGGTCAAGAAATAGAACATTTGGCAATGTCAAAGTGTTTACCCAGTTCTGCTGGATTTAGTGCATTACAAATTTGTAAACTGGAACAAAAGTGTACTTTTGACAGTATTATTTTTATTAATATGGCATCACTAGTTCTATATGTTCCAGTTCTTGTTTTATTGCGAAGTCTAAAGTATTGTGATGTTCTTTAAAAGGCTAAATGCTCAGTGAGGAAAATAATTACCACATCTATATTCTAAATGACAGAAGCATGGGTGTGTACATGTCTGAATTTTCACCTGTCCCACAAGTTATGGTGTTCCATCATGCGCTGGTCATATACAAGACCAGTGCTGTATGACAAGCACTCTAGCTTCATCTCATCACACACAGCAGGGGGCAGAGGTTCTGCTTCAGAGAGAGGGCCACCCTCTGACGAACACACAGCAATGACAAGCTCTATGTAACCAGCTTCTGAGATCTGAGGTCAGGAAACTAGCAAAGTTGCTACAAATGTATCCATTTACCAAACTGTTTAAATCAAAAGTTGTATAAATAATATGTTCTACCTGTCCAATGAAGATTTATTTACGGAGATCTTACCCAGTATCTGCAGACTGGTCCAGAACGGATAAAGAGCAGATACAGTCTTAGAAATTGACCTTAAAGCACTGTAACAGACAAAACCAAACACATTAAAAAAATCAAAGAGGTGGTGGATATATAGTGTATAGTTGGTGTAAGACAAAGAAAGACCTTGGACAGGCTTTACCTCTCACTGGGGGCTCCTGGGGAAGCCAGATAAGGACAGGGGTCACCCAAAAGTGACTTTAAACTTGCACAGGCACCCTCTGCTGTGGCCTGCAGGTTATAGCCACCCTAACAGAAAGCATACAAACAAAAACTAAATATAATCTAGTTTGACCAACAAGTTCAGCTCAAGACAATTTATTTATTATTCTGATTACAAGTTATGTCAGCAATGCAGGGCAGTGGTGGCCTAGTGGTTAGGACTTTGCCCCTGAGTACCGAAGGTCGCAGGTTCAAGTCCCAGCCCGGGCACCACTGAGGTAACCCTTAAACAAGGTACCGTGCCCACTTCATTTACATTTATTCATTTGGCTGACGTTTTTGTCCAAAGCGACTTCCAGGTACAGGAACAATCAAGCATAAATTCAGACATGACAATACTGATGTGAGAGTTACAGGGAAAGAGTCACTGTTGATAGCTGCCTGCTGCTCCACGTGTGCACGTATGATGGGTTAAATGCAGACGACAAATTTCGTTGTGGTGCACTGTGTGCAGTGGTGTGTTCACAATGATCGGAAATCACACTAATCACTAACAGGTTCTACAGTGTACAGAGTACACAGTGCAAATTATATACTAAAACAGATTTTTAAAATCTATTTTACTATGTACATTTCTGCTGCAAATAAAAGGCAGATATAACATAGTAGTTAATATATGGGCATATAAATATTCCAAATTAGTATAGACCCATCATAATACACAGTCAGAGTGAATGTTTTGTTGTCTTACCTCAAGAGCAAGCACTACTCTACCTTGTGCCAGCCCCATCAGCATATGGGTCAGCACCGAGAAACACTGAGGACTTGCAGACATCTCACCCTGAACATGCACCGAGAATTGTGTTACAGTTACAAAAACAGTGCAAAAATATGTATTTAATAAAATATGTATTTAATAAAATATCTAAAGTTATACGCACCTTAGGGTCACCAATCACAGAATCAAAGCCAGCGGCCACCAACACAAGCTCAGGCTGAAACTGAAATCACAGAAAGCCATAGACACACATTAATACCCAGTTACATTTTAACGTTACTAACTAAGGTACAGCACTTAGACTGTACAACACAAGTGCATGATCACAGGCAAGTAATTTGTGGAGTGCAGTTGGTACCTCATAGGCTACAGGTAGGACAACTCTCTGGAACACCGCAACATAGTCTCCATCCTGCATCCCTGTCTAAATCACACAGAATGTACATGAAACCATAGTCTATACAACAAATTCACTCACTATCCACTGAAATTTGTATTTATGATATTAATGCATTCAGATTTAAAGTCCACCGAAAATTCATCAATACTTTAATATGTGGATTTACACTGGTGACCATACATTATGTAATATTTAATAAATGGAATGCTAATGCAAATGTTGTTTGGTTAAGTGAACCTTGTTCCAGGGCAGGTTGATATTGTAGCCTTCTCCTGGACCAAAACCCACAGCACTGCTGTCCGATTCTGGTAGGTGGGGCCAGTATGAACCGTCCTCATAACGGTGCATAGAGAAATACAGAACACTATAAAAAGAGAAATGGAGCCATTAATACAAACAAACTGGACACTGGTCCACCAAAAACTGAAAGCACTATTAAAAGGTAAATATGCGTACCATATATATTTTTTCTGATCAGTATCAGTATCTGCCCATACCGTACTTTTCTAGATAACAGTTTCACAGTTCCTTCTTCAAGTAAATTAAAGTTGCTAAAAATATAAAGCATATGCTTGACAACTAAATTCTCGAATTGTCCCACAGAATGAATTTTGGTCTCAGCATGCACCCCATTGGCTGTTTCACATGCTCTGCTGTACGAGTTTAGCAAAATGGATGCGCATGCAATACCACATGCTTTAAATTAAACAAGGGGTTAATCGAGTGTGCACGCCAAGTATCGACACTGAACAAACATCAAAACTCCAAAGGTCTGTGGTAAAACTAATAACAGGCACATCTGATTAAACACCTTATGGTGATGGTGAACATTGTTGCAAAACTCAAAAAAAAAAAAAATTAAAAATAAAATAAATTTAAAAAGTGTCTAAAAAGCTTCAAAATCCTGTATTCTCTAACACTGAATGGCTGGTCATCAAAAGCAATCAGTTACCCTCTCTTTTAATATTTTTTGCATTTTTGCTGACAAAAGAAATTCTTATTTTAAGTGTCTGGCAGTGAGTGTTTCTTTAGTGCAGTCGAGTATCTGTGCTTTGAGAGTTACTTTACAAACAGTACATGTGCCCACTGGACTGCTTTCATTTTCCAGTTTAAAACAATTCCACACTGTGGACATTTTAACCATGTGCCTCCACAAAGTTCTTTTTTACATCACCTGCGTGATGCCTGATGTAAAACAAAAGATCGAGCTTAGGCACTTTTGTGCTTGAGCCAATCTTGATCATTTACAATGCCCTGATCGGCCCTGATATCGATCATAATGAAACCACTTGTCTACAGTGAGAAAATACCTGGGATCCTCCTGAAAGATGTACTGAATTCCCTGACCATGATGCACATCCCAGTCCACAATAAGAATCCTGCATGAAACAATAAACATTATATGTGCCTAAAATTATGTATCCAACAAAAGTTTTTTTTACATGAAACGAAAATAATGCTGCATGAGAATACAGTAAGAAAACTGGGCATTCTCACCGCTGAGTGCCATACTGCTTCTGTGCATAGCGTGCTGCCACTGCCAGGTTATTGAACATGCAGTAACCGTTCATCTGGTCAATCTGGGCATGGTGTCCCGGGGGCCTGCAAGGAGAGATCACCAGTATAAACCCGACAAATTCAACAAACTTAATTTTATTACAAAGGACAGTAGATCCCTGCTCTGGGGAACCACAATCCTGCGTACACATTTACCTGGACACAGAGAAACCATTCCGAATCTCTGATGTCATCACCTTGTCAACCAGTTGGAGGACAGAGCCAACAGCTAGACAGGCACAGGTGAAAGTGTCCTGTAAATAAACACACAAGTGAATGCAAAAACACACAAACAAGCAATAGCAAGCACATGGAAACACATTGTTGGATACATACACATAGCATTAACTAAATTCAGCACTTCTGATTAGCTGATGCACTGTCTAGAAAGTAAAAAGCCACATGGAATTATTTGAAAATACTTAACTAAATACATTAACTAAATTAATATATACACACAGTAATTTTTATATTAACATGTTTTAATTAACTTTAAAATGAACAGAAAATGTAATATTTAAGCCTGTTTGTTGTAGAAAATGCAAAAAGATACAGACACATGTCCACAAATGAACACTCCAATATATACTACCCACCATAACAGATACAGTTATGTCACATGTCACAAAAATACTAATATAGTATATAAACCCACAAAACACACAATAAAAATAGAAGTGCAATACCACAAATAAGCCAAAGCCTATATTTTGTCATAGACTTTAGGCAATAAACATGTAGTAATCTAGTTGTTCTTACAGGATGAAGGTAGACAGAGTCATAGCCATCAGAGACAGACTTAAGAGCCTCTTCTGACATGTTCTGAGTCGATCTCATCCGATCAACGTACTCCTTCCTGTCCAGAATTAACAGAAACAAATGTGGCAAATACTAAAAACAACTTCTAATTCACCCATATTATCTTGTGTCATGCTCATAAGGTCTTTGCAACTTACGTGTGAACCAGAGAAAGCTCCTTCTCTGATGCAGCTCTAGTCTGAAATATGATGTATACACAGCTGAGTGCAAGCTTGACAATAATACATGTTAAGAGCTACATTCCAAGTTTCATTTACCTGTAGGTATGTCAGCATTACTGTCTTGAGGTCTAACCTTTCAGTGTAAAGCATAAAGATAATAGCTATCATGCTTACCTCAACCCGCACACAACGAGACACCAGACCCTCTTTCTCCATCAATTCTGTTATAGCAGTAACTCTCTCTGGACACTCGGGGTGACTGGCAAGGAAAACAGTAATGACAAGACACTTTAGCAACTTTCTTCTTGTGTTATTGAATAGTTATTATTGAGGTGCAACGAATAAAACATCAGTAATGATTACAACTTTTTAATGTGAGTACAGCAATGTCAAAGATGAAAACCCCTGGTCAAAGGACAGGTATTGTTGTTAATTTTCCCAATTAAAATAAGTGGACATTTTATACAGACAATGAAGGGTTCTTGGCTGAACTGAAGGTATTTCTAAAAATAGAATGTAAATGAGGCCTGTACAAAATTATGCCACTATGTAATGTTTTATATTATTAAAATATGGGAAAAATAATAATTTTGAGGGCTATTTAAAATGTGTTACATTTACAATTGTCACTAAATTATTATTTTCTTACTGCAATTCACACTAAATAAAAAATACTAAAGGAGTTACCTGGTATCCCAGAGACAGCGATGGCGAGAGAAATCATCAGAGTAAACAAGGCCTGTTCCAGTTGCCTTGGCTTTGCAATGTAAATCCTGTGAACAAATAATTACAAACCCCATTTACATACTCTTAAGTATACTTAAAGTAAGAGGACATGACTCCACAAAATTATAAATACTAAAGTTGTCTGCTACTGTATAGTAAACAAGATACAATTCTATCAAAGAACAAAAAGGAACCCCTTGCAGCTTTTAATGTCAAAAAGGTATATAAAATGAGAAATCAAAAATGAAAATTCAAAAATCTTTTGCAATATATAATCAAATGCTATGTCTATAAAAAAAATTTAAATCCCCATATGGTCTACAATTAACCATAGTTACCAGGTTTTTGAGCTTATGGGTCATCTCCTCTTCTGCTTTGCTTCTGTCCATTCTTCCCTTCCTTCTGATTTCTTGGAGACTCTGCTTGTTGTTGGGTTTACTGTTTTCTCCCTGACAGACAGGTGCAGATCAAATACAAAGCCCCAAATGCATGCGCAGCATTATCTACACTCGTAATACCAAACTTGGATTCCTAGGATTCCTTCCTTTGTTGTACTGTTCTAAACTTTTTAAATTTGTATGTCCTGTGCAGGTTTATGAGTTTAGGTCCACTACCTGTGCTGTTCAACATTAACTGGGCAAACTCCACATGGGCCGGGTCTGTGCTGATCATTAACTTCTGCTTCAATAGTTGTTGCTGCTGGTGCTTTTGCAAATGTGCTTTATATAAAAACCAATGCAAAACTACTTAAACTCATGGCAAAAACCCATGTAGATGTGGGGAGAATATATAAACTCCACACAGAAAGCATCCAGTCCATCTGGCTGAGAATCAAATCCAAGAGCTTACTTAATGGGCCACTAGGTTAAGAACTGAGATGACTCACAAATTCTGCTTGAGATTTATGAAACCTGGACACATGAACCTTTAGTCACATTTGAGTTAAGGTGCTCCTTCAGGAAAAAACAGCTCATCACCCTTGCTTCATTATATACACAAACAAGCCATTTCATTTGCTACACGTACCATTGAACCACATGTGTAAGTATTAGGTTTGCAAAATGGTGGAAATTCCTGGTAAATTTCAAGTACATTTCCAGAAACTTTCCATAGGAACTTTAGTTCAGGAATGTTGGAAATATTACAAATTGAACACTTTCAATAGGAATTATGGGAAGTTATGGGAATCAATGAGAAGTCACTGGTCATTTTGGTTAATTTAAAGAAACTAAGTCATATCCAAAGATTTTGTTAAGTTATGGAGTGCTTAATTATTTATCTGAATAATACATTATTTCACTGAACAATATGAATGTTGAGTACAATTATTCTTACAGCTCTCCCTTCAAAACGTAAAATGAAAGGAATTCTCTTTTCCTCCAAAAAATCTGATTCAACAACTCAAATAAATTTTTTTTTTTTTATTTTTTTTTAACATAGCCACTTCGTTTCCCGGGTGGTGTGTTTAGGATCACTGTCATGCTGGAAGATCCAGCCATTTTTCATATTCAATGCTCTCATTGATGGAAGGAGGTTTTTGCCCAAAATCACACGATACATGGCCCCATTTATCCTTTCCTTAATATGGATCAGTCGTCCTGTCCCCTTTGCAGAAAAGCAGCCCTAAAGCATAATGTCTCCACCCCCCATGCTTCACAGTGGGTAAGGTGTTCTTGGGATGCAACTCAGCATTATTCCCCTTCTAAACACAGCGAGTGGTGTTTATACCAAAGAGAGATTTTGGTTTCATCTGACCACATGACATTCTTCCAATCCTCCACCATCCATATGGTCTCTGGCAAACGTAAAATGGGCCTGGACATGTCCTGGCTTGAGCAGGATTTTAATCCATGACAGCATAGTGTGTTACTAATAGTAACCTTTGTTACTGTGGTTCCAGCTGTCTTCAGGTCATTGACCAGTTCTCCCCATGTAGTTCTGGGCTGTTCTCAAAATAATTTTTACCCCACGAGGTGAGATCTTGTCTCTTTAATGAAATTGTGCTAGGTAGCTTAGCATATCTGGTTTACATGTTAGCTAGCTACACTGTAAGTACATTTTGTAAGAACATTAATAGTTGCTAGTTAAACTTTAACACAATAGATCAAATACTGTCTCACAATATAATCAAATATACTTGACTTTGTGTAGTCCTTGGGCTCAAATGTGTCAATAGTCTGTATCTGTGTAGTGGGCTAAAAAAGTAGCTTTAGTAGTTAAAAATTCCAGAAATGATTGTGCATGTGATGTAGGAATTCACAAGCATGCAGGGGGTGTGGCCTCAATAGCCCTGCAGTAAGTAGTGTGCTATGTGCCTGTGATGAGGAATAGCATAAATAGTCAACTGTATTTCTATCAAGTCTGATTGTTTTAGCAAAGATTATGCTACGATATATTTTATGCCAACTATATTTCATGTTCCCAAACTTTAAAAACTTCCTGTTTATTCCCATTAATTCACATGAAAAGTTTCCAACTTTTTGCAACCCTAGTAAGTACTATGTAAATGTATTAATTAACATTAAATATTTCTTACTTTGCCAGAGTTCTGTTGTGATTTTTGGGGAGAATGAGATGAGCCTTTCACATCTCTTGTTGGAGTGCGCTTTGAAGAAGAATCCATAGTGATGGTAATTCCACAAACCCTCAAAAATCCTGCTACAGAATAAAAGAAGTCTAAATTTAGACAATAAACTTTCTTCAAGGCTTGGGAGAAGAGTTTTGTTTATGCTGAGAAAAATGAAAGTGTGGAAGGAGAATTGTGTTTTTCTTGTTTAAACATTTAAGAAACATTTCAGTATTATCATGCATAATAATTAGTCATTATTTACAGGGGAAAGTCACATTTCTGTAATAAATCACATGCCTTTGGATAAAAATGTCATTATATACAGCAAAAACAGAATATGCCCAAATCAACTTTTTTCAACAGAACAGTTCTGCTTGAGCTTCACATTTCTAATGGGGAATCCATTCTGGAGAAAGAAAAAAACGAACTGATTCTGTAACGTGAAATTAACATCACTTGTCAATCAGCAGCAGTATAACCAACCAACACCCTTTTCCTTTTTTCATCTATTTTTAAAGTGACGTGGGTACATATATCATGCCTCTAAGTATGAATAATCTCAAAGGGATGCCTTACTGTTTCTTTTCTTTTAGAATGTGCCACTCGCTCTCTTGTTTTCTTCATCAGCTGATTTTCAAATCTAATTGGCGCTACTGAGCAGCGACCGTTGATACAGCTAATGCTAACAGAGCTACGATTTCACGCCCATTTTCAGACAATGAATAGAAAAGAGAAGTCTGTGAAGACGTTGGCCAATAAAGATGGCATAGAAATGTCATACAAAACAGAGATGGGTAAAATAACAGTCAAATTAAGCACTACATTTCTCCATAGCGCTGCCACTATTTATCGAAGCTTACCACGCTGAAACACTCATCCCTGGAGCTGTGGGCGCGAATCGATGACGTCTAATTGCGACGGTCTCAATAAACCACGCGCGGTCGCTGTTACACCGGCAATAAGTATTCAAAACAAGAAACAAAACAGAATGAAACATTTAGTCAGTTTTCATTATATAAAATTATATTTTGTAATTAAAAAGCTATAATCAACTATGTGATTTAATAATCGTTGAAAACCAAGCATGTTTTGTTTTAACGTCTCTGACAGACACAGCAAATGATTTATATCAGTAAGGAAAGTAAGAAACGTCTGTTTCCCCACACCTTAAAGAAATCCAAATCTAAAAAAAAAGACATTCTACAACGAGGCACCACCTTCCCTGGCTAGACATAATGGGAACCTGGGCTATTATTATGTGTATTATCAATTATTATCATGTGATCATGTGGCCAGACTGACAGACAGGTGATGCCACATTCTTTGGGCCAGTGCTAATTTAAGAAGTATAACAAATGTCGTATGATGAAAATCAAAATGTGAGATTCTCTTTGGAAGCTGAGGTAGCAGGACCGTTATGCTTGTTGTCAGGACAACAAGGGGACTATTTTATGCACATGGAACGAATAGCTTACTCATCAGGGAAGACTTTGTTAACATATATACAGGATGATGAACAGCTGAAATCTGGTCTCAGGCAAGAAAACATTTCATTTTCGAAATTTCAGCAATTATTGCTGATTTTTTTACAGAACGTTGTTAAAAGAATAGGTGATAGAACTTAGTGGTAAACAAACCTCTGCCCCAAATCTATTATAAAGTGGACAGTTATTAATTTGTAGATGCAAGTAAATGTGTTCAAATGTACATAAAGACATTGAGGGCACTGAGAAAAAGTATGTATGACCAAGACATAAATATGACCTAAATAAAGTACTAAATTACAGTGGAAATTTTTAAAGAAAGGAGAATCAATGTGCTGTATCCCACTAGGTCTAACACAGGGCAAATGGGTTGTACAGTCTGATAGCAGAAGGCAAAAAAGACCTCTTTTAATGTTCCTTGGTTGTATTAATCAGCTAAGGCTTCTCGTCTTTTGGATCAAAATCCGAAGTAGTGAACGAGAGTCATTTCCGATGATTTCCCATAATGTGCAACACCTTTGCCAACATCCTCTCTTGAACAACCAGTTCCAGGGAGTCCAGACGACCTTAATTAGTTTATTCAGCTTCTTAGTATCCTCAGTCATCATTCAGCTGCCCCAACATGCTGCTGCAAAGAAAATTGCACTACCATTCACTGGTAGAAAAGAAAAACATCTGGCTACAGATTTTGTAGGGGTCTCCTGAAGAAATAGAGTCTGCATTGGCTTTTCCTATAGACTTCCCACTTGCTTTATGAATACTTGTATATAAATCTTTCTTAAGGACAGGTGTTACCAGGGCCCTGGATCTTAGAAAGTCCACCACTTACATTTACAGCATTTGGCAGACATTCTTACCTAGAGCGACATACAGGGTGAGCAGTTGGGAAGTGTTCTATGAATCAAACCTGCAACCCTTCGGTCTCTAATCTCTAATAGGCCATGGCTGCCCCCCAACAGACATGTTGAGTTACAGGTTGTTTATTCCACACCTTTTGCTATTAATCAACCACACAAAACATAACAGGAAAGCCCATTTCTGTAGGTTGCATGTGTCTGCTGTTGCAAGTTTGTATAATTGGAACAGCAATGGCAACAGCACTGTCCCTTTGCAGAGCACCATTGATACTCACTAACTGATTGGACATGCAATTACTCAAGTGTACATACTGGCCTTTTGATGTCAGATAGTTAGTGATCCAGGTTATAAAGGTGGAGTATTGACCTCTCGCCCAGCAAGGAGTGTAGCATGGTGTTTAAAGAACTTGAGAAGTTAAAAAAACATGACCATCACTGTAGTTGCCACTTCATCCAGCTGAAAATGGGCCCTCTGCAGCAGTTACATTGTTGCATTGACAGCCCCAGCAAGCTGCTTGTATACAAACTGCAAAGGATCCAGTGCAAGTTCAGTCATAGGTCTGGGAACTGAGAGCCACTGCTTGAATGTCTTGCAGGACTGGGTAAAGGTTGCTGTACATCTTGCAAGGATTCCTCAGTGGTGCCTGAGTTGGAACATAAATCTCCAACCTTGTGATCCTAACTACTAGGCCACTACTGCTCCTACAATACAGGGCTTTCTTATGAAAAAAATTGCCAGCAATTTTGATCACAGGTTTTGAAATCCACTTTACAACTGTGCATCCACTTCTGTTTCACTTCCTTTTTGACTCAGGTGTTAAAGCAGGAAATTGAACTGTGCAGTACAGGTGGACTGTACTACTAGAGATGGAAAACACTAAATATACATTTGGAAAATGACATTGTATATTGCATAATTGTTAACTGTTTATTATATGATATAATTTTATTTAAGTTTGTCCAATGTAAATCTGAATTCACATGTTCACTACTAACGACAAGTTCCAGACCACATGGGGGGACTGTGTTTGTTAAAGAAGAAGGTTCCATGTTTTTCTTTCTGAGTTGTCTGTGTCTGTGTATGTGCATGTGTGCATGTGTGCATGTGTGTGTGTATGTGTGTGTGTGTGTGTGTGTATGTGTGTGTGTGTGTGTGTGTGTGTGTGTGTATGGCAGGCGTAGGTGACGGAATAAGGGAGCTCAACGGTCGTGCCCATGCGTCGGCTGGACCTGGCCTGTGGTTGCTAATCTCCATGTGTCATTCTGCTCCATTTCCCGCTTGTTTGGCCACCCAGATAAACCCAGTTCACCCCGAACGGAGGAAGCAAGCAACAGAAACCAGAGAGAGATGTGACTCGTGTGGCATCTTGAAAAAAATGAGCCATCAGAGGCCCATGCAATCGCTGAAGCATCTCTCCTTCCCTTCTGCATTTTTTTTCTGAGCCTCCGGAAAACCAAAATGCTGCCTGCGTTGCACAATGAGCTTCCAGCAGAGGCCTGAGGAGCTGAGCAATGTGGTCAACACTGAAATAGCAATACAGATATAGGGAAGAGGGCAGAGAGGGAGAACTGAGGAAAGGATGGTTGGGGCCAGTGTCAGAGTGTGTGTGACAAGGGCTTTAGGTTGTCCACTGTCCTGTGGCAAAGCAGACCAGAACATCTGCCAATAAGTTAAAGCAACTGAGTGCAGATATTAGGTAACAAAACAACTAAAAGTGGTTGTGTTACACCATACACTGAGGCGGGGCAAGTATTCAGACTCTTTGTTTTATCTTATTTAATTTACTCACAATGCACATAGCCACTTTTACACATTTTGCACATTTACACACATAATGACTCCAGCCTTTGTACTTGTAAATACAAAAAAAGTACAATTGATAAAGAGGCTCTGTAGCAGAACTGGAGAGGTAAGGTGACAACCAAACATGGGAAGTGGAAGTTACCGGTTTTAAGCTCATCCGACTGGCGAAGGAGACGAGCACCAGGGGTCACTTTCGACAGTGGGAGAGATCATCACGCTAAATTGGACAGCTCCCGCCCGCCGCAAGCTGGGCAGCCCCCACCCAGTTAGGTGCTGTTCCACCATGGCCCGTCTGCTCCACTGGGTGTGTGGAGATTAGAGGGTCACCTCGAAAAGCAGGCCGAAAATTCATGCATCAGGCAAGCAACTGAGTCCAAGAATCCAGTGCTCTGCTTTGCAAGCTGGAATGTCAGGACGATGCAAGAAAGACAGCCATTGTTGACAAAGAACTTGCACGACTAACGTAGATGTCGCCTGCCTCCAGGAGACTCAATTACCTGACAGCGGCACCATTCATGAATCAAACTATACCTTCTTTTGGGAGGGAAAGCCCTCAAACGAACCGTGACAGCATGGCGTTGGCTTCGCCGTGAAGGACACGCATCTTGCTTTCATCAAAACACCTACTGCAGGCACAGAAAGGCTCCTTGTCCTCCGATTTTCAACAGCCTCAGGCCCAGTCAACATTATCAGTGCCTACGCTCCTACCTTTTATTCCACCTCAGAGGAGACAGACCAGTTTTACCAGACCCTGACTCCAGGTTACAAAAGAAGACCAACAAAGATAAATTTCCATTCCATTCTTCATTTAATTAAAAAGCATTATCCTTTGACCATGTGTAATTGTACTGTTTGAAAAGAAGCATCTTTATACTGGTCCTCGTACTGGTGCGCTCATTCTCATACTGGTGCTCCCATTCTCATGCTGGGCTCCCATTCTCATAATTGGCTCCCATTCTCATACTGGTGCTCCCAACCTCATACTGGTGGTCCCATTCTCATACTGGTGCTCCCATTCTCATAATTGGCTCCCATTCTCATACTGGTGCTCCCATCCTCATACTGGGCTCCCATTCTCATACTGGTGCTCCCATTCTCATACTGTTGCTCCCATCCACATACTGGTGCTCCCATCCTCATACTGGGCTCCCATTCTCATACTGGTGCTCCCATTCTCATACTGGTGCTCCCATTCTCATACTGTTGCTCCCATCCACATACTGGTGCTCCCATCCTCATACTGGGCTCCCATTCTCATACTGGTGCTCCCATTCTCATACTGGTGCTCCCATTCTCATACTGTTGCTCCCATCCACATACTGGTGCTCCCATCTTCATACTAGGCTCCCATCTTTATACTGGTGCTCCCATCTTCATACTGGAGGTCCTTTATACTGGAGGTCCCATCCTTACGCTTTACTCTGGATATGTTGTTCTTGAGATAGTATTATAACTTCTTTCTGCTAATGCGACTGTACTTCTTCTAGTTTTAGTTTATTTTGCCATAAAGTCTACCATGAGATGTAGGAACAGAGTTAATGGTGCTGAATTTTAAGATTGATTAACAAGTCTTTAGCATAAGATAAATCTTAATTGCCATTGTCACTTCTTCAAAGTGATGATGAAATTGCTCATAGCTTGCTGCTCATGTTCAATGGATGATTATTTGTATTTTTGTGAAACCGGAAGAGTGTTTTATGAACACAATAGGTGCCTGATAACAATTTTTTAGAACTTTGTATTGTATAATATAAAAATAATATAGTGTATAAATGCTTTTTTTTATCAGTTTCATTTTTCAACATATCTTTGTTTATGATTACAAAGAAAAACTTTCTGGAACAAATTTAAGGACAAAATAATAATATTTTAAATAATTGTTTAACCTCATTGATATTGTTTTGCCTTTTTGGGACTGTAGCCTTTTTAAATACAGAGAAATGTTTGAGGAATTTAAAAAAAAAATTTGTGTTTGTAAAGAAGAGGCCATCATAGCCATGTCTCTTCATTATCATGATTCCATGATTCTTTTGTTTTTCTGGTTGAGATGTTGCTGGATTAAGAACACTGGAGATAACTGAACAGGTGAAAAAAGCTTTGATCTATTGTAATTGTATTGAAATGTGTGGGTTCTGATCAGTGGCAGAACAGACATCAGAAAGTTTGGAGAAAGTTTAAAGGTTTTTAAAGATGTTATATGTCCTTTTTCATGATCAAACTCAACACCAAGGAGACAATAAAGATATAAAAAAAATTCTGTGTAGACAGTAGACAAATGAAGTGTATTATAATGCCCACTGAAGAAATATTATGACAAGAATGCAGTTTTTATGATCTTCATCTGTCACAAGATGAACACTGAAATGGTTCATTTCAGCTTTTTATTGTTTCCTTAAGGCCACAGATTTGAATCCCATGAGGCGTGTCGTGCTGTAGCTGGGCCCCTGACACACTCCTCCGCTCTATGGAAAGTGAGGGATTTGCATATGTACTGCTTCTGATCTGCAGTCTGTGTAATGAGAGCTCTTGCACTCACAAAGAAGCCACACAGATACATTAACCACAATGGCAGAAAAACGTTAGTAATGGTCATGTTCACAAACGCCAATTTGTTGAAATAGTGTCCTGGGCCAAATGTACAGTTACATAAACTGTTTGGAACTCTAAAAGTCCTCTTTAACCTTTTCAGCCCTTAAAGGTCTAAAAGAACTGCTCATCTTTGTTGGTGAAGGTAAAGAAAAGAAGAGAAAAACATGGAAGCAGGTGTTTGTCTATAAAACTACAACCCCCCCCCCCCCCCCAAAAAAAATGATATTCACATTCTAAGAACTGTTTAACAAAAGAACGTCTATAATAATTCCAGCCATCAAATAAGCTACAATGCATCTGAAGCAAAGAGTGTTTGCATAAAATACAGATATTTATAAATCGACAATTTTCCTTCACTTTTACCCACACCGAAACTAATGTAAATAATAGTAAATACAAAACAACTGTAAAAACAATAAGAAAAAATTGTTCACAGTTAAAAGACAGTTTTGTCCTCCTCAGTGTTTTAATGGATGGATTTGTAGCTTGCTGCTGAGCATGTTTGCATAACAAGTCCATTTTTCAATCAGTGGTCACAAGGGTATCAGCCCATGCTGGACAAGATGCTTGCAGCTGGGTGATAAGAATAGGACAGGTGTGTTGGTGCATGCAGGGTCTGGGAGGGGCCCATGGGGTGAGAGGTATAAGGCCCCAGAGCCCCGGGCCCCAAGTTGAATGAGTCTATGGGCTGCTCAGAGTTGGGGGCTTTAATGAACTCAGAGAAGGGGTCGAGCTCCACTCCAGCACCTTTCTTGCCCTTTCTGCTCTTGCTAGACACCTTTCGGTTCCTCGTCTGAATCCCTTCTTTTTTCATAGTGAGTGGCCTGTTCACCTGGTGAGGGGAAAAAGAGGGTTACAGGCAGAGGTTCAACAGGCATTTAATAGCCTTATCTCTTTCATGGTTACCAGAAATGTGCAAGCAAAATCATTATATTATGATTTTGTCAGGAGCATCATGAAATGGATTTCCATAGCTCACTATGGGCATAGATCACAGTGTAAAACAGGCTGCCACTGAATTCTGCAGCAGTGAAAATGTCTTCTATAGAGTGGTGATTCAATGTCCAGTAAGCTCATATATATCTGAGGGTCACGTGTCTTCAGCTTTTGGCCATATATTGTTTATCTAGCAAGTGTTCTTGATCGACTAAATAAATTTAGCAACAATAAGTCATTACAGAAACATCCTAACTGCACGGTGTTGCTGAAAATTATTCTGGAAACTGGTCCATAATCACTATTCTATACATTAGAAAACAAAAAGGACTCTGCTATTGGGAGAAAAAGAAGTCCCTAATCACTATCAGCAAATAAGGCGATTAATAACAATACTATTATTACTATATAGAACCGTATCACCGTCCCACACATCGGAAAACCAGGAACGCTCATATAACAGTACTTTGATAGGAATCATTTGCTGATCGGCTAGTATTACACTGCATACACTACCTCCATAGCCACAGTCTGTATCCATCTTTTCGGCACCTGTCATTCTTTAGTGCCTGCTGATCACTGAAGGCCAGTCCAAGCTTTTAAATGAGTGCTTCTCATCCTTGGGCACCAAACATACGATGTTTTACTGTTTTATAAGCTGCCATTTCATTTGTTACATGTATTTAGTGCAGTGGCCTGGTTTTGGTGTATTAGAAACTAAAATGAGGTCTGGGTTGAGTAACACTGATGTAAATCCTGTTAATGTCTATCTGTCCCTGTGAGAATCAAGTCTAAGAAATTCCCTTCAAATTTCACCATATTTAGAAATTAGACCAATCATTACGCTGATGATTCATGAAGCTAAACAATGAATCATAGTTTATTATTGTGGGAGGAGACGTGTTGTGAAGCAGACTTGAAATATAAGGTTCTATGAAGTTCTGTAAATGCAAGAAAGTGAGTGGTTCTTACATTGTGCAGTTTGAAGTAGAGGCCACAAGCGTTACACACAGGCTCCCCGTTAACATTACGTCTCCACAGTGTTGTAGTGCTGGTCTGGCAGTTAGCACACTGAGTGCCTGCCCGTTTACTGACCACCTGCAGAGAGGGTGGTGAAAGTGAGGCAGAGAAAGATGGACAAAGGGTAAAGGTGAACAGAGCAATATTGTGGGTGAAAAAAAAGGAAAAACTGAATTAATGATTCATATTATAATCAAATAACAATTTAATGGAACATTAAAGAACTCTGAATCTGATTATAATATAGACTCTGACATTTTTTACTCTAAACATGATTCTAACTGTGTTAGAATTAGAGCTGTACCAGTCTCTTCTTGGGTCGAATGAGCGGCCTGTTCTGTCCATTCATTTTGTGGTACAATCCGCAGGCATTGCACAGGTAGTGACCCGTACCATCCCTTCTCCACAGAGGAGTCGCAGTGGCCCCGCAGTTCACACACTCCCGTGTTTCTATGATCAAAACCATAGGCCAGAGTACACTGAATAAAATATTTATTAGTTACTAAACCAACCGTCACACATACAATATAATGGCAGGTTAACAAGGGGGGTAGCATGCCCTGTCATTTTTCCCTAAAATTGCCTACTGGGATATAGCACATCATATTAAATTTCAGCCCAAATGTGTGTGTGAGTCTGTGTTTGTGTGTGCTCACCTGTAGGAGAGAGCCTCATCTTGTTGCGCAGTTTTGGTGAGAAAGAAGGTGAGTAGAGTGAGCTGCTAAAATCCTGACCTGGGTTTACATATGAACCATAGTGACCCAGAGAGTAAGCATGGGACTGTGGTGTTGTGTGAGTGTGTGCATACACCCCGGTGGTGCTGTTATTTAGGGTGTAAGTTCCCCCAAGCCCCAAGGCGCTCCCTGCAGGACTGAGCCTCTCGCCCTTCACCCCATCCTGCAGTCGCAGGTTCTCCTTACAGTCCGGGCTGGCTGACTGCATCTCTGGACGAGGAGCTTTAACAGAGGACAGAGGGACAGAGGTGGGGTACGCTGGGGAGGTGCAGGAGCTGTGAGGGTGCACAGGGGTCTTGGTGAAGGCACTGCTGTGCCAGGAGCCAGGTGATGATGTGTACGGACCAGAGAGGGAGTGGCCAACAGAACTGTCCAGCCATGGCAGACCAGTCAGGAAAGGAGAAGAGTACACTTGCCGAACTGAAAGAGAGAGAGAGAGAGAGAGAGAGAGAGAGAGAGAGAGAGAGAGAGAGAGAGAGAGAGAGAGAGAGAGAGAGATGAATATATTGATTTGACTAGACTAAACTAAACTGAATTTAACTGAAGTGAAATGACTTGAATTTAATAGAATGAAGCAAAGCTAAATGAAACAGGTCTTTAAAAATGAAAAGAATAGAAAGAAAAGAAACTCAACTGAATTGAATTGAATATAATGTTATTGTCCAACCAGGAATGAAAATATTATCTTTAATATAACTTTATTTGTAACAACAAATAAGTGATATAAACAAATACAATTTAATATTATTATAAATATAATTTATAAATTCATAAAAATAATTGTAATATGAAGAGTAAAAGCCTACAACAACACAGAATTTTTAAAAAAAATTATTATTATTTTATTATTTTTATTATATTTTGATTGTTTTCGGCATTTCAGCAACCTTTAAATCATTAATTAGCAAACATACTTTTTACCAATACGTTATTATACTTTACATTCACGTTTACATTTGCATTTATTTGATTGGCTGACATTTGTACAAAGCGACTTACAGCTACAGGAACAATCAAGCATTTAGTTTACATAAGACAGCAATGAAGAAGTAAGTCTTTGAATACATACAACTTTATATATGATTGAAATGCATTGTCCAGTTTGTTATTATTTAGTGATTAATTCTATGCATTTCATTCAGTAACAATTATGGAAAAATAGTTGTACGGTGTGTATTTAGACCTGTGGGCCCACAAACAGGCCATTTGAGTAACGTTAGGGAGCACCGACCTGGGCTGTGTCTGTACGCAGCAGTATTGAGGTTGTGGACAGGGTTGGAGAAGAGAGAGGGCAGGCTGTACTCTGCCTCCATGCTGGGGAAGGCTGAGTCCTCCTCAGAGTGGGACAAATAGCTGGCATCAGACTGGTAATTGACTGCCAGCTCAGCGGGCATCAAAGACTGAGACACCCATCGTGACTGCTCTATGGTGGCCTCCATGAATAAAATCCTCTCAACTTCAGGCCTACAACAGTCAAGGGAGATGAGAAAGTTTAAACAGAGTAATAATAAATAATAATATGCTTTGTATTGCACCAATGAACAGGGATAAAATTAAAAAGCTGTCAAGTCAAATGAGACCGACAGTTTAAGACCTGCACGGATTAGGAAATAGTTATTTTGACTATTTGAATTGTTGAAAGTTGAAATTATTATTTGCAACCCAAATATTTCAGTTCAGGCTTGATATTTTCATGTGTCAGAACACTGTCAGACACCTCCTCCATGACAGAAACATACTGGGAGATTTGCATGAACAAATCCTTTGCTAAGAGCAATCCACAAAATACAGCACCTAAATGACACTTAACACTACAAATGGAATCATATGTGGTATTCTTATAAAACAAAAATGACACTTTATTGTTATGAACACAATTATAATGCTTGGTGAAGAAAATGGATTGCATACAAAGACAAGCACTTGATACCCAATGTTAAATGGAAGTTAATTATGATGGCATATTTAATCTTCTAAATGCCAGGTTTAGCCTAAAATCTGTTTGCCTCCACTATGATTGGCCTGTGGATGGTCCATTTAGCAAGATTATGACCCCAAACCAACAGCAAAATCTATCAAATGTGTGATTCAAATAAAGAAATGTAATAAAGTAATACTATTATGCTATATACAATAATACATATAATTATAATATTATATTTTCCCAATAGAATAGGTCGAATACTTTAGGGTCTTTGCTTGAATGTTAGGGAAAATATTGAACTGATCTACCCCTTAGTTGTAGTTGCAGGAATCAGTACTATTAATAATAATAATCAGTGCTAATACAAATCACAATAAAATGTAAAGAATAAGTGTACAGAAACATATCACACTAGTTTTTGATTTTTTTTAGTCGGAAACTTATTTTACAATAAATGTAGTTATATCAGAAGCAAACAATGTCCACATGGGGAAAAGACCATCAAGAGTGTAAGCTACATTTTAAAAAGTTTTTGTGGTGCAATGTAGCAAAAATAGAAAAATAAAGATACAGTTAGTAAAATAATATAAAAAGACAATATAAAAAGTTAGTCTTGTGTGATTGCATAGGGAAAAAGTATCATTACCCAAGGAAACATAACATAAAAGATGTATTCTTCAAAGCACCCTTAAATTTCTAAAGAACCTCTACATTATGTGCACAAATACATACATGAGTACAAATACTTAATGATACTTAAATACAACAATGGACAACTAATGAAATATTTACATTTCCTGTTCAAATGCAAAAAGTTAAAATGACCGTTTTTATGTAACAGGTGAAAACAGGTGCAATGCACTCACAATTGAGAGACAGAATTCATGACACAGCACAGAACATTTACAGACACCAGCTCAGAATGATGGACTAAAAAGCAAAATAACTCTAATAAGGCCTTTGTATAACATCTGGTATCAGATCACCTCTTATCTGTTGGGTTGTAAGCTCCTGTAGATGCTTCTTACCTGGTTGGATCCAATCTTCTCAGAGATGTTCAGGAGCTCTAGTTGTGTCTAAATGTGAAGTTGCTGTGAAGTGCTAGAGGCTTGATTAGTGAAGGAAACTTTGCTGTGGTGGTTTTGGTGGCTGAAGTCACTAAGGGCAGGTGGGAGAAGTGGGGTGGGGATGGAGGTAGGGGGGGGGGGGGCAGTGTGGTGGCAGAAGGAGGAGATTTAGGAAATGACATAAAGACACACCTCTACCAGCAGTCACGCCTTGGAAAGAACGTACTCTCTGATAGCCTCTCTGTGACTTTTTATATGTACAAACCCCAGTTCCAGTTGGTGCCTTTTGTAAAATGTAATTTAACTGACGAAAGTACATTGGGATAGGTTTCAATGTTTTGGCTAAATAAATTTACTGTATTTTGTAAATATAAACACATTAGTGCCAAAAAACCCACAATAAGTTAAGTCAAGTCAATTTTATTTGTATAGCGCTTTTTACAACTGACCTTGTCACAAAACATTTTACAGATTTACAGAATTTACAGAATCTGGTTCCAAGCCTCTACTGAGCAAGTCAAAGGAAACAGAGGCAGGAAAAACTCCCTAAAAGCAAGAAAAAACCTTGGGAGGACCCAGAAGGTGAACCCATCCTCCTCTGGTTGACAGAGTGATAGACAGAGAATATATGCCTGGGCAACAAAGAAGCAACATAAAAAGCATTTCAAGGTTCTGGAGAGGTCTAGCCAGTCTCAGACCTCAATCCAATACAGAATCTGTGGAGGGAGTTAAAAGTCTGTGTTGCCCCCCGACAGCCCCAAAACATCACAGCTCTTGAGAAGATCTGCATGAAAGAAAATATCAGCTACAGTGTGTGCAAACCTGGTGAAGACCTACAGTAACTGTTTGACCAACCAAGGTTACATTACAAAGTATTGAGGTGAACTTTTGTTATTGACCAAATACTTATTTTCTGCACCATACTATGTAATTTCCTGTATTTTATTTACATTCTGTTTCTCACAGTTGAAGTGAACCTATGATGAACATTACAAACCTGTCTCATTTTTATAAGTTGGACACCTTGCAGAATCAGTGGCTGCCAAATACTTTTTTGCCCCACTGTAAATTACTAAATGAAACCAAGGAGTAGCAATAAGTCCAGTCTGAAGAGGCATCTGCAGTTCCTTGTGAGTTGAGATCAGGTAAGTGGTTCTGTCCATATACTCTCTCCTCAGAGGGGGTACATCATGTCAGGATTCGTCTGCATCTCTGTATGACCCACTCTAATAGGCCACAATTTGTGCAGTAATAAGAAAATCTCTGTCATCACTCTGAGCAATGGTTCCCCTCAAGGATGCTACCTGTGTCCACTGCTATTCACCATGATGGCACACAACTGTATTGCCAGGTTCACTACAAACCAGATTTTTAAGTACCGGTATACACCAGTAGGTGGCCTAATCCAGAACAACAATGACAGAGCTTACAGAGAGGAGGTAGAGCAGCTGTGGGACAGGTGTAGTAAGAACAAGGTCATCTTGAATGTTGATAATTGCTGACTTCATTAAGAACCAGCACAATCAGAGGATCAACAACATGGTAGTGGAGGTGGTGAGTTGCACCAAATTTTGGGGGGTGCATATAACAGACAAATTAACCTGGCCCCAAAATACAGTTGCCCTGGTGAAGAAAGGGTGAAGCGTCTGCACTTCCTCTATTGTCAGAGGACCTCCTACCCTAACCACTTTCAAGAGAAGCAATATAGGGAGCTTTATAAGCAACTGCACTTCTGTCTGGTTTCGGAAGTTGTTCTGATACAGCCTGGAAGTGGTAAGAACAGCAGAAAATATAACTGGGACCTCTCTTTCCACCATAAAGGATATTTGGCACAGATGCTACCACCAATATCATTACACATACCAGTCACCTCTATCACTGACTGTTCCCCATCAAGAAATCACTTAAATAAGACCTGCCTGACAAAGTGAAGATCCAAAGAAATTCAGAAACAAATGAGAAGGAAAGTAATTAAAATCTATCAGTCTGGAAAAGGTTGTTAAGCCATTTCTAAAGCAATGTGACTGCAGCGAACCACAGTGAGAGACATTATCCACAATGGTGAAAACATGGAACAGTGGTGTACCTTCCCAGGAGTGGCTGGCCAAACAAAATTACACCCAAGAGGTCACAAAAGACCCTACAACAACACCCAAAGACCTTTAGGTCTCACTTGCCTCAGTAAAGGTCAGTGTTCATGACTCCACCATAAGAAAGAGACTGGGCAAAAAAGACTCCAAAGAAAAATACTCTGTTGACTGTCAAGACAAAGTTGAACTTTTGAGAAGGTGTGTGTCCCATTACATCTGGCGTAGAAGTAACACAGCATTTCAGAAAAAGAACATCATGTCAACAGTAAAACATGGTGGTGGTAGTGTTATGGTCTGGGGCTGTTTTGCTGCTTCAGGACCTGAAAGACTTGCTGTGATAAATAGAACCATGAATTCTGCTCTCTACCAAAAACTCCTGAAGGAGACTCTCTCGACATCTGTTCGTGACCTCAAGCTGAAGCGAACTTGAGTTCTGCAGCAGGACAATGATCCAAAACTTCACAAAAGTTCACCTCTGACTGGCTGAAGAAAAACAAGATGAAGACTTTGGAGTGGCCTAGTCAAAGTCCAGACCTGAATCCTATTGAGATGCTGTGACATGATCTTAAAAAGGTGGTTCATGCTCCATAATCCTCCACTGTGTCTGAACTACAACAGTTCTTCAAAGATAAGTTTGGGCCAAAATTCCTCCACAGCTGTAAAAGTCTGATTGCAAGTTACTGCAAAAGCTTGATTGCAGTTGTTGCTGCTAAGGGCCCAACCAGTTATTAGGTTTAGGGGACAATCTCTTTGTCACACAGGGCCATGTAGGTTTGGATTATTTTCTCCCTTAATGATAAAATCTATCATTTAAAAGTGCATTTTGTGTTTACTTGTTTTGTCTTTGACTAATATTTAAATTTGTTTGATGATCTGAAACAAGTGTGACAAACATGGAAAAAAAAAGAAATCAGGAAGGGGACAAACACTTTTTCACATCACTGTTGTAGTAGTAGTAGTAGTAGTAGTAGAAGCAGTATTATTTTAGTATTATCAATATTCTGAGTATATCGTTACTATATGACAAAGTTTTTACCATTCATCATTGGATCCTTCTAGTGAAATTGTTTGTGAAATATGTCAAAATTCTTTTCTCTTTACTACCTTAACCAAGAGCAATACATTTTCATTTGCACTGCTATCTATCTATATATCTGCCTATTTAGAAATCTGATGCCTGCAACAGACTAAACATTTTGGGACCAAGGCAAAACAGTAAGGCAAGAATTTACATCTACAGTACATATTAGTGTGAAAATATTTAGTGAATCATACAAAATTTCAGTCCAGTTCAAAACCACTGTTCAATGTGCGATGAGAAACTATCATGCTGCTGTGATAAATATAGCAACATCAGCTCAGGACTACTTTGAATACCATTGTCATTTAACACAATCTCCCGCTGCATCAAGAAACGATATCTGAATCTATTACATAAACAGAAAGCCATACATCATTTCTATGGGAAACATTAAGTGTTCTTGCACAGAGCTCAAATCCCAGATGGGACTGGAAACCTGTGCTGTGCTCAGTCTATGTATCAGCTTGCTTTTGGATGGAATTGATCATCCAGATTATTGCCTGTGATGGTATAGTGGTGCATCAGTCCCCATGGCATGTGAAAAGGTACTGTTATTTTATAGAGAAATATGCATCCATGAAGGCAAAAAAAAGTTCATAGTTGCTTTAACAAGACAATGGCATCTAATTCTGTAGATTCTACAATAGCACGACTTCATAGACACTGAGTGTACGCTTGCCAGCTGTCCAGATCTGTGTCCTACTGAAAATCAGGAAAAGAGCTTCAGGAAAAGTTGGATGAGATGGGCAAAAATTACTAGTAGAAAACTAGTATCTTCAGTTCCAAAATGATTAAACAATGTAATTGAAAGGAAATGTCATTTAAACAGTTTAACATTCTATTTTAGTTAATTTTTTTGGACAAATGGTACATTTATTGATTTTCACAAAATACATTGAAATCTTATCTTTTGTCCGTTAAATCACAGATTCTTCTTTTACAATGCAAAAAGTACCTCCCCGCACATTTATCTGTTCCCTGCTTTTTTATTTCGAACAATCAGCGCATAAACAGTCCCCATGAAACCATTTAAGATATTTTGTTAAAGCAGTGGTCATCTGCCCTGGAAATCTATCTTTCTTCAGAGTCTACTTCTCCCCACAACTTCCACACCTACCCCGGCTAATGAACTCACTCAGATTTCCCTGACTGGCTGCATCAGATATTTTAGGGACAGTGGAAGCATGTTAGACACATGTTGTAACTGAACTTTTCAGGAAGATCTCCAGGAGGATGCTTGGTGATCACTGCTCTACAGTGTCAGAGGACCTCCAGGACAAAGGCTGGGAGGTCCAAAAGTTGAGTTCTGGAACCTTGTAGTGCATCCAGTATTTGTCCACAGAGAAACAGAAATGTTTGCTCTGAAAAGAAAAACCAACAAACAACAAGTAACAAGACATTGTCTTAGAATTGGTGAAACGTGGTGATAGAGTCTTGTGTTTAATGCAAAGTGATCAATGTAAGTGATGAGAAGCATTGAATTATTGCACTAAAGTAGGAAGATTTTAGAAGTTCTGATATATCTGTGGGCTCAGACCGGCTGTGTATTGTTTCACAGGATTTTGGTCTCATTATTCGGATGTGGAAACTGTAGTAGACCTAACACTTTTGTCCTGAAATTCATTGGCAATAGAAAACAATGTGAAGTGGAACTGTGTTTTCTAAAGTTATGGATTACCATCCACCACCTTTGGAATGTGCTGGAATGGCCAGAAGCAGAAATGCTGAAATGAACCTGCAATTTTCAGAACTTAGGCACCTCCAATCCCATCGAATAACTAAGACTTCTTCTATAACACAACACCACCTGGTTATAACACTAGGAGCATAAAGGCTTCCACATGCTTCCTCCAAGTGACATCAAGCGTCTTTTTAAGCTGCTAATATATCATTGGACAGTGTAATGAGCCTGGAGGAGAACACGAATTTCCAATTTTGTTATATTAGCTAAAAGACACTCACACTGGATTGCATCATGCTGGGTGAGAGATTGGGACAGGGATGGTCTTACCAACCCAGAGAAAAGAGAACTGTGTTCTCAGGGGCTTCTGACTGAGGATCAAACTCACAATTTCCCCATGTTGGAGGCAAACCATAGACCGTTGTGAAGGCCTTCAGTTTTATTATAAAAGTGCAATGGCTGGAGCAGCTGAAAGAGATGTACAGATAAAGAAAGTGTTTTTCTCTTTTACATGAGGAAATACAAAACCCAGAAAAAACCCACTCAAACCAAACCAGACAATCGAGCCAAAAACCCAACCAAAGATAAAAACAAAAGGAAGTTCGAACTGCTAAATGCCAATAAAAGATGCAAAGCACAGCTTTCTATGTAACACAAGTGGGGCAGTTGAGATGAGTGGTGAGATGCAAATAGCGAGACAGGCAGCAATCATGGTGGAGATAGAGACTGGTTGCATCCACACAGCTCGCACAGAACGCTGGCTGTGTGGAGATCATTTGTTAATCAAAGCGTACCGTTCCACTTTCCTTTGTTCATTCAGTTTTCAGGGAAATGAGAGAAAGGAGGAATAGCTGAAGCAAAGCTGACCCAGCATGAGCCTCTGTTAATCAGCCAGACAGGGAGCATGGCAGCCTAAATGCAGGGACTTCAACATCAGCAGCTGACTGATGAGGAATGACTGTAAAACACTGCTATTACAGCCACATGCTGTTAATCATTGATATTAAGTAATTATGCTGTAGGCACGTCCAGAAATATCTGCGTTGTTTTAGCGTTCCAGAAGGCCTGTAACTAAGGAATACATGGAATTAATTAGACTTGCAATGCAGTCACAGGTAAAATCAAAACAAAGAGGAAACAAGACCACGATTATTACAACCCTATTCATAGTAACTGGAGCAACCAAGTTGCGTGTGTTTTGCATATGTGCAGATAACAGGGGGCTGTTTCCTCCAAGGCTTTTGAACAATGTGACATTTGGAATGAGAAGTTTTTCCACTGCTGTTCATAAAAACTCAATGAGTCTGAAAGACCCTAGTGGACCAGGACTGCCCATTTCATGGTCTATACTGGCTTTGAGGGTGTATATACCTCTTTTAACAAGATGCACCACACTGCAAAAATGAGTTAAAAAATCTGCTGTTAACTTCTTGTACAGTACGTCTTGTACAATACATGACTTGACAGGTTTTGCCCTACATAATATTAAGCAAGTTGTTATGGTTGATGTATGTCTGACAAAAAACACTGTATTTAACACTTGATGCCACAGGATCAGATCCTGGATAGTTTGCAATTTGAGTTTTTTTCCATGGTACAAATGAAAACAAGCCAGTAATGCGCAAATCTGCATAATTCCTGTTTTAAAAGGCACCTATCCAAACCTGGGGGCCTATAACAGCCAAAAAGAAATGCACCGTTATTATTAAGTACTTAGTTACAGTTTGTCATCTGCCCACACACTCTACAGGCGAATATGTAAGCAAAAGAACTTTTCCAGCTAAACAAAGTAACTGATCCCACGTACTGCTCTTGTACAGGAAGTACATATCGCAATCAATTCAAATGAGCAATCCTGAGACAACTCAGCCTATTCAAATCTGTCTAAAAAATATTGTCTGTTGTAAAAGCCTAGATTCAGGATGAGCCTAGACTACATATTTGAAATGACTGTGAAAGTAGGCACAAAAAACAGATGAATAAATTCATTACAGAAAGGAAAATACAAACCCTATTTCCAGAAAAGTTGGGAATTATCACCAAATGCAATAGAGAAATGTAGGATTTGTAAACTCTCCTGAACTATTTAACTAATGAATGTTTTTTCATTGATGAATTTAAACATAAACATAAAAATTTCAGAATTTGATGACAGATGTGTTTTTACCACACTGTGATCTGATTCTCCTCTTCATGAAGCTATGTACATTTTTAATAGGAGAGAGATCTGGACTGCTGACACACTGTCACAAAGAGAATGAGGTTTGGCATGAAGTGCGTGAAATCCATTTGTCCCAAAAATAATCTGAAAGGTGGAGTAATTTGACCAGGTTTCCACGGCCTGAAACGAAGCCATGTCCAGAGAATTGTGTCTTTGTGTAAAAGAGTTTCAGGCTGTGTTTCTTGATGCAGTAGAAAAATGTGTTAAGTGGTTATTCTGCAGTGGCTATTCTATAGCGGGACCACAAGTGTTATTTGAATAGGGGATCATTCTTAGCAGTGACAGTGATATGTAGTGTGTAGAGCTGGTACCAGTGGGTCTAACAACACTGTTCAATTTCTGATGGAACATTATGAGCTGCATTTTCTTTATTTGAGAACTAGTTTCATTCCTACAGACACAATAAATTCCCTTCCTGGCTCAGAATAATGTCTGAGAAATCAGAATTATGTTTCAGACACATCTACAAAATAATCATTGGCTGTAATGTTGCTTAACAACTACAGTCTATTCTAAATTAATAACACTGCTTAGAAAAGGCATAAAAACCCTCATAAATCTCCAGTTTATTACTCATAAAATATTTATTGAACTCAGGTATATCATTTTGTAATTTCTCATGACATGTATATATTACTATTTTATATTACCATTACTTTATTATCAGTTTCTAAAAAAAATACAGGCCATTTTTGGCCATACAGTCCCTCGCGGCTTAATGCATTATATGTAAAACATGCCACAGTGCAAAGAAATCTTTTTTTTCATGGCTTCAAAGGCAGCTTTACAAGCACCCCCATGCATGCCGTTGGATAAGGCTTGGATCCACCAGGCTCTCATGCAAAGGCCGATCCACTGAGAACTCATATGGAGGTTGCAGTCGTTGGCGGGAATGTTTCCCTCCACGTTGAGGAATGGGAAGCTCCGAATGATGGGCAGGGAGGGGATCTGTAAAGAAGTATGGATGGAGCAAAGCCTGGAACGACAAAAAATATATTTTATGCAATATTCTTAGGCAAACGTTTGGCCACTCCTTGAAAAAGAATAGAATTCTGTGACTTTGCAATTGAAAATATTTTCTAATTGAAAAGATATTAACACTTTCTCTCTAGGACATGGAAAAAATCCACAATATTTTCTGCAAACATTGATGCATACCGTCCGGTAGTTACTTTTTATGCCATAAATTAAAAAAAAAAGTTTGAGCACCCTAAAAGTTCCAAAGTCCAAAGATTCTTTTTACAAGGCTTCAGACCTTAGATCAGCTTGCAGTTTCCACAGTGAGAAATGTAATTAAGAGATGACAGTTCAGTGGAACTGTGGAGGTCAAGATGAGATCTGAAAGACCAAGAAAACTCTTTGAGAGAACTGCTCCTATGCTGGTCAGAAAGACAAATCAAAATTCACATTTGACTGCAAAAAACCTGCAGAAAGACTTAGCAGACTCAGGAGTGGTGGTGCACCATTCCAGTGTCCTTTATGCAAGAGTCAGCAGAAGAAAACCTTACCTGTGTCCCCATCATAAAATCCAACGTCAGAAGTATGCAACATAACATCTACAGAAGCCTGTAGTGTTTTGGAAACAAGTGCTGTGGACTGATGAAGTTAGATAGAAAATAGAATCTTTGGCCACAATCAGCAAAGGCCTGTTTGATCTGTTATTTATCAAGGGGTACCCAAACTTTTGCATAAGACTGTATACAGTGGTGTGAAAAAGAGTTTACCCCCTTCCTGATTTCTTTTTTTTCCATGTATTTCACACTTAAATGTTTAAGATCATCTAACAAATTTAAATACAACACAAGTAAACACAAAATGCAGTTTTTAAGGATTTTATTATTAAAAGAGAAAATTATCCAAACCTACATGGCCCTGTGTAACAAAGTCATTGCCCCCTAAAGCAATTGACTGGTTGGGCCACCCTTAGAAACAACAACAGAAAACAAACTTTTGCAATAACTTCCAATCACACTTTTACAGCTGTGGAGGAATTTTGACCCACTCATCTTTGCAGAATTGTTGTAGTTCAGCCACATTGGAGGGTTTTTGAAAAGGAACCGCCTTTTTAAGATCATGCCACAAATTCTCAATAGGATTCAGGACTTTGACCAGGCCACTTCAAAGTCTTCATTTTGTTTTTCTTCAGCCAATCAGAGGTGGACTTGCTAGTGTGTCTTGGATCATTGTCCTGTTGCAGAACCAAAGTTCTCCTTCCATTCTCCTACAGGAGTTTTTGGTAGACAGCAGAATCCATGGTTCCATTTATCACAGCAAGTGTTCCAGGTCCTGAATCAACAAAACAGCCCCAGACCATCACACTACCACCACATTTTACTGATGGTATGATCATCTGCTCTGCAGGTAGATGCTCCATTGGTTTCCTGGATCATGGACTACCTGTCAGAGAGACCACGGCGTGTGTGTGACATCCAGGTTGTATGTCCGATTTAGTTCTCTGTAGCACCATTTTATCACCGTTCCTCTTTACACTTTTTACCACTGACTTCTGCTACAACACAGAGTGCTGCCACCTGCAGAAGTTCTCTAAAGACTTGGTGGACAGTTTTGTAGAATGTTCTGAGCTGAATCAGCTGCAGCTCAACATCAACAAATCTAAACAACTGGTTGTGGACCTGAGAAGGTCACAATCTTCAGTTGCCCCCATATCCATCAGGGGGTGAAGGTGGATACTGTACAGGATTACAAGAACCTGGGGGTCAACATAGACAATAAACTGGACTAGTCACAGAATTTACTGGCCATATACAGGAAGGGTCAAAGGAGACTGTACTTCTTGCGCAGACTGAGGTCCTTCAGGGTCTGTAACAACATGTTACAGATGTTCTACATTCAGTTGTGGCCAATGCCATCTTCTATGCCGCTGTGTACTGGGGGAGCAGTTTGAAAGTAGCTGACAAGAACAGGCTAAATGAACTGATCAGGAACACTGGCGCCATTGTAGGAGCAGAACTGGACAATCTGAAGACTTTGGCGGACGAGAGGAAGCTAATTAAACTACAGTCTATTATTGAGGAAGCTGATCATCCACTGCACAGTGTTGTGTTGGGGCAGAGCAGCATCTTTAGCAATAGACTGACCAGTCTGAAATGTTCCACAGAACCCCACAGAAAATCCTTCCTCCCCACAGCATCAGACTCTTTAACTCCTCCCACTGTCACTCATCCAAAACAATAACTCCCTCTCACAACACAGATTGTAACAACATTACCCTGCTGCTTCTTCACCAGCCTGGACATTAGGTGCAATACCACTGCTGCTAGTGCCTTATTATTTATTCAATTTATCTTATTTTATTGTATTCATTAAAACTGTAGTTTTTATTCTACTCATTTCACCCTAGTTATCCCTTACATTTTGTTATTTTATCTTACTTACTTAGCTACTCTTGCTCACTATGCCCTTATTTTATGTCTGTATTGTATCCATGTCTGCATAAGCAATTTCCTCTGGGATAATAAAGTTTTTCTGATTCTGATGCTCTTATTCTGAAATGCATCTTTCCAAAAAGATCAACTTTTGTCTCGTCAGTCCACAGAGTATTTTCCCAAAAGTCTTAAGGATCATAAAGATGTTTTCTGGCAAAATTGAGACGAGTCTTAGCGTTTATTTCTACAAGAAGAGAGGTTGAACTGCACCACAGTCATCAATGATCCACAATATGAGTTAAATCATTTACATCACAAGATCCTGGGTGAGAGACCAACAAACATGGCCACAGTTCTCTGAAGGACAGGCTGCACCATCATTGTGATAGCAATGTTGATATGGTGGCAACTGGAAACCACCTACAGTGTGAATGTATGTCCACTGTCTCAGTGAGAGCAGCAGTCCTCCCCAACAAATGGCAATGATGACTGATACATGCAGAATCCCTGCTCGAATAGTGGCAACACCTCTCAGGACAAGCTGGGACATATTCCAGTTAGAACAGGGAATAGAATTAACAGGTGCACCCAGCCTCCAGGGCAAACTGCTCAAATTTATGATCCATAACTCTCACACCCCAGAGTATGGCACAGAGACCCATCACCTTAAAGCTAGCTTTACAGAACATTCGTTCTCTGAACAAGATGGCGCTTTAAGTTAATGACCTGATCTTAGCTCATCAGCTAGATTTCCTATCCCTCTGTGAAACATGGTTACATGATGGTAGTACCCCGGTTCTCATAGATTCTGCCCCCCAAAACTTTACAGTTCTAAGTGTTTCTCGCACTGGCAGGGGATTTCAGATCTGCTGTCAGGTGGTGGTGTAGCTGCACTTTTTAGAGACGCTTTCCATTGTAAGCAGATCTCATTTGGTGACTTCAATACCTTTGAATATTTATATACAAAAATCCAACCCATACTTTATTGATGAATCTGCTGAAAAGTTGGCAATACAATCTACAGACTTAATTTTACTGGAGATTTTAATATTCATGTTTATAACATTAGTAACAGCACTTCCAAAGAATTCATTGGTCTCCTAGACACATTTGATCCGTCTCAGCATGTATCCAGCCCAACTCACTCCCAAGTTAATACATTTAATTTGGTTATCAGCAAGGGCCTCAGTGCTCCTGTAGTGAATGTTGTGGATTTAGCTCTGTCTGATCACTTCTGTGTTTTCTTTGATGGTCTCATCTCTCCCTCCCTACTCAATCTAGATGCAAAACTATCAATAATAGGTACATTAATGAAAATACCAGTGCCTTATTTATGGAAGCAGGGGCATCACTACCTAGTTTATCTGCAGAATCTGACGCCAATCATCTCCTTCAGTTTGACTGAAAGGTTCTCAGGGTTCTCGATTCTTTAGCACCAGCAAAGACCAAAGAGATCTCTGGTAAGCAGAACGCACAGAGGAGATAAATGCTGTCTGGCATTAAGCTCTGGGTCAGGTGTAAAGTAGGTTATCCTCTCTTAATGTACAAAAGGCAAGATATGGAAGGGGATTTCAGATCTGCTGTAAATCATATACATTTGTCAGACACTAAGCTCTGGGTCGGGCAATAAACTCTGGGTTATCCTCTTTTAGAAGACAAGGGGAAATATATGGTAGGGGACTTCAGATCTGCTGTAAATCCATATACTTTTGTGGCATCTCATCATTTATTTTGTACTTTTAATCTTACTTTTATTTCTGCTAATATTCTTTTTCTTTTATGCGTTTTTGCTTAATTTATATATTTTAATTCTATTCTTTAAGCTTTTTTATGCTGTTTACCCCTGTAAAGCACATCAAATGACCATGTGTATGATAATGTGCTATATAAATAAACTTGCCTTTCCTTGCCTCAGCAGTGGTTTTCGTCTCGACACTCTGCCATGCAGGCAATTTTTGCCCAGTCTCTTTCTTATGGTGGAGTCCTGAACACCAACCTTAACTAAGGGAAGTGAGGCCTGGAGGGACCTCTGGAATGAGTCGTCGCTGAAATCTAGGGGCAGTTTTGGTCGGCCAAACACTTCTTGGAAGGTTCACCACTGTTCCATTTTTTTCACCATTTGTGGAGAACGCCTCTCACTGTGGTTCAATGGAGTCCCAAACCTTTAGAAACGACTTTATAACCTTTTCCAGCCAGATAAATTTCAAATTTTCCTTCACAGTTGTTCCTGAATTTCTTTGGATCTTGACATGATGTCTAGTTTTTGATGATCTTTTCCTTTGTCAGGCAGGTCTTAATTAAGTGATTTCTTAATTGAGAACAGGTGTGTCAGTAATCAGTCCCAGGTGTGGCTAGAGATATTGAACTCGGGTGTGATGAACCACTTTTTTTTCTCTCTTAATAATAAAATCCTTTAATTATAAAAATGCATTTTGTGTTTACTTGTGTTCTCTTCAACTAATATTTAAACTATTTTGATGATCTGAAACATTTAAGTGTGACAAACAAGAAAAAAATAAGAAATCAGGAACAGTTTCACACCACTGTATATATGAGAGAGAGCGAGAGAGAGAGAGAGAGAGAGGGAGAAAGAGAGAGAGAGAGAGAGAGAGAGACTCCAAGTCCCCAGTTCAGCCATTGG
>JBBIGC010000018.1:17051362-17083035 GCA_037576955.1 Lepidarchus adonis
GAGAGAGAGAGAGAGAGAGAGAGAGAGAGAGAGAGAGAGAGAGAGAGAGAGAGAGAGAGAGAGAGAGAGAGATAAGCAGACCTGTCGTGCACTGATCCTCTGCTTGGAGGGATACACCAGAAATTTCTTCAGCAAGTCAACGGCCAGAGGAGACGTGTCAGGCACAATCTCCTCTAGGGGAATTGGTGGGTTCTCTTTAAAAGTGATCTTATTGTAATCTGGCAGTTCTGTGATCTCCTACAGAAGAAAGACAGGTAAAATGGTTGCAACTCCAAATTACATATCTATTGATGTAAAAATGTCCCATTTATGGACTAACAACCCTCCCCCATATGAAACATTGAATTAAATATTAGATAACTAATATTTATTATATATATATTTATATATAACAAAGATATCTAAAAGTGCTCTATGTGTTTTACACCATTTGATGAAAAAAGTAAAGATAATTTTTAAACAATAATCATTTCATTACTACTAATTTTTGGAATGCAGTTCTAAAACATCACAGAGTGCATCTCAGACTCAGTTCTGGAGCTTTTCTAAAGTGCCCTGTTTGTTTGTTTCCCATGCATTAATAAGCCTGAATAAACTCATTTAATACAGAACATAACAGAACAGGGGAGCAGGCTACACTCCCTTCAGCACTAGAACTGAGAACTACTGGCTTTGACTGCAGAGCTCACCGGCCACACTCTCTGGTTGGGAGTTCCCAGGACCCTGAGCACACAGCACAGCTGCTCAATGTCATTCTCTCCAGGAAAAAGAGGAGAGTTATTTAATAACTCTCCAAAAATACAGCCCACCGCCCTATAGTGGTAGAAACCAAATTTAAAAATGAGATAGCAATAAACTGGACTTCCACACTAGTTCATTACCATCAAGTGCAATCAACTATCAGACTGTTAAAACTCCTGCCTCCTAGTGTGTACTTTTGAGAAGACAGAATGATGAAATACAGAGCATCTGCTGGGGTGTAGTAACTGTAGACCACTAAACGTCAATAATTATTTGAGAATTAACTTGATTATCTAGGGAATGGAATCACGAGTTATGCTTCCTACCAGAGATCTACTCCTTCATCATATTTTCGAGCACCATACAGAAGCTCTGGAGACCTATACCATCTGAAAAACAGAAGGAAAAATTATTATTTTACACAGAATTTTCACACAAATTTTCAGTTTCAATTTCAATAGTGTGTAAAAATCAAATGACAGTTCATATCGATCACCATAGAGGGTTTTGAATGCATAAAGGTTCATCTAAATATGAATGTGCCTATATCTGTAATGACTGCATTGACCCAGTAAACAGCCTTGGATACCTGTTTGCACGACATTTTGTATTGTCAACAGCTGTATTTGATAGTTTAAACCTGAAAAAGAGATTTTATCTTCTGATTCACTCGTTTTTTTACTAGATGTCTTTTTACCTTTTGTTATGACTTTGCTGCGTTTTATTTTAGGACTATATTATATTTAGAGTTCACAAACGTTCTGGTACCATTGTATATTAACAAATATTTACTCAACAATTCACTCAGAAAATTAAGTCATGGTAAGAAAAGACAAACAGACAATTCAGATAGTCCTAAGGTTTTCAAGAATTCAGTTTGGGTTTTAAAAAGATCAAACTGTCTTGTTAAATGGATCAGTTTCTCACCTGGTGGCCACTTGGTGACTGTACAGCCTCTCTCCATCATTACAGAAAAGCCTGGCCAGGCCAAAGTCAGCAATCTTTAAATGACCCGTTGAACTGATCAGAAGGTTTGCAGGCTTCAGGTCCTTAGAAAGAATGTGAGAATCAGATCTTAGTTAAAATAGATGTTTTAACCGAATCTGATTGAGCAAGTTCCCCTGTTAAAACCAAACGTCTGAAAACACCATGAACAAACAGAAACTACCTACTCTGTGCATGATGGAGTTTTCGTGACAGAATGAGACCCCTTTGAGCAACATCATCATGTACCCTTTAACCTGAGATTCAGTCAGGGGCCTCTGTGAGTTCCGAATGACCTCCGATAGATCTGACAGCATATATTCAAAGACCAGCACAAAGCCTGTGCCATGAGGGAACACATCCTTCAGCTTTACAACCTATGGGAGAGAACACATAAAATTAGACAAATGAAATCACAAAAAGATGGAAGTGAAAAATCCATTAACTGAACTCACATACTGATTGTCCTCAATCTCCTGAAGAGCTTTAATTTCTCTTAGGGCTTGGTTAGGAATCCCGTCTTCCAGCTTCCGAAGAGCCACTTTCTTCAAAGCCACCGTCTCTCCTGTCTAGACACAGAAAAGGAACAAAACCAAAGGGTACATTTAGGATCATATATGTACACATCAGAGGAAAGACACACTTGTATACATATACTTTATTTATTTTTTACAACTACTTTTTCTACAAGATTTCCCTGTGAAGAAAAGAAAAAAGTCTTATATTTTCTTAATTTTGAAAGTTTATTTCTAAATTGGAAACCCAGTCTCCGTTGTTATAGTCACATCAGAGATTACTGGAAACAAGAAGATACAGGATACAATGCATGCAGGTATAGACTTCCTACTCTAAAAATGACCACAATATTATAAACGTATATGAATTACCACTGCCTGAAGAGATTATCTGTTTACTTAAATCAAAGAATCTGCAATTGCAAATATGCCATAAGTTAGTTTATTACTAAATAGCAGTCTAAATGTCAGGCTTATATAGCCCAAACCTCTTCGAAAAGAATGAGACTGACGGTTTCGTATACGGTCAACTGAAGCGAAGCTAAACGTAATGCTTAACTAGCTAGCTAAGCTAATGCATTTTAGAGCAACGTTAAATATAATATTTACCTCAATGTGTTTTGCCTTGAAAACAATTCCATGGGCACCTTCGCCGATTCTCCCAAGAATGCTGTATTGATCCATGACAAGCAAGCTAAACGGCTAACAACCGCGTGACGTCAATGGCTTTAAAATGGCGATTTTCTAAACTCATTCGACAAATAGTAACCTTCCAAATAAGTGCATTTTATTTCGTGTTATGTTAATGTGGCGCCTAAGATAGCAATATAACATGCTACTTAGCTAAGCGCCAACTAGCTGCGATATTTCCATGGATACCTAAGCTACGGCAAGCCCCTAGGCACAGATTCAGCTTATTCGCGTATCACGGGATATAAAAAGTTACGCTACAGGAAGGAGTTTTCAGTCTTCTCTAAAATGATTTATTATCCTCAAATAGAAGCTTTATGTTAATTGAGCATAAATTCTTTAAAACCCAATTTAATGTCCTGCTGGTCATTTATATAACGTGTACACTACTGTTAGAAGCAAGCAATAAGGAACACCGGCAACATGACATACGAATAAAAACACAGACCGATTTCCGTTACTTTTATATGTCAAGACACAAAAGCAATCAATAGATGACAACATGTAAAAACATTTGTTACAGATATTTATATAAAAAAGGCAGAGTTGTTTTCTTGTTTTACTTCTTGCTACGGGAAAGAACTAATTTACAACAGAGTTCAAATGCTGGCTGTTCCAATTCATCATCACAATTTTCAACTGCCAGACAATCAAACCAATCTTCCTCGTGTCCACTGAGCCACGCCAGTCCACGTTTCTCTAAGGAAAAAAACATTCTAGAAACTGGGTCATATGCAGTGTCCTCATCCAGGACCAGAGCTTCACTTTTGAATCTTACTAAATACAACACCCTGATCCTAGATTAGCACGCCAGGCAGATGTATACATCTGTACCCTGCATCCCCAAACATCAGCCAAGATAAGAACAGTCCCAAGGAAATAGAAATGCCTCAAACATTCCCTCCACTATGAGAAGAATACCAGGTTTGCTGTTATCACTACCAACTCACGCATAGAAAAAAAAAACCCACAGAAAGAAAATTACATAAAACTATTGACTAATGAAAGGTTAACAAGAGGGGAAAAAAGAACCAAACATGAACAAGTATTACTCCTGCAACACTCTTTTAAATGTTCAACAATTTACAAGTTGGGAGAAACCAAACACACAAAAGAACTATTTTATTCCATATTCTCACGCTCATTTTGAGTAGGTTGTCTGGAGTACAAAAAGTTAACTTTAAATTCCAATTTCTGAACCACCGTTTGAAATGCTTCTGAACACGGGATGTAAAAAATACTGTGGCACTAGGACAAGCTGCCACACAATCCCACAAGCACACTCTGACAACAGGAATGAGGAGGAAGCGAGTTTTAAAACTGAGCTGATGCATACACACAAGGGTAGGGGTTTAAAAAAAAAAGAAAAAAAATACAAAAATAAATCACATACAGAACTTCTGCTTCATCACTTACTATTTTTGGGATTTCCCCCCCTCTTTCTTTATACAAGATGTATTTCAATGCAATGCAAAAAGTCATGTCGGAGTCCTTACATCTTCGGTACAAAATGGTAGTTCTTACATCCGTCCCTCTCAGCAACGTATGAAGACACAGTGATGAAATAATGGGCTAGTGGACTCAGACTGAATGTACAATTACAGATTTCTCTTTCAAATGAAAAGTCTTTTCCTCAGAAGCGTCATGAAGTGCTTTGTTGTTGATTTTTCTTGTTTATCCATTTTTTTGACAAGTCTTCCAGATGAAATTTCATTGTCTGCTCTCCCTCCATCCAGTCTCCTTCCATTCTCTGTCTGTGCCCAAACGAAATATACAACTTGCCAAAAAAGGGGGGGGAAACAACTGACGAGCAAAATTGTCTTTTTTTCCTCTTTATCTATTGCTTGTATTGAAATAAGCTAAAATAAAAGTATGAAGGAAGGAAAGTAACTGAACTACGGGAAAAATCAATACAGTTAACTTGACTAAATGCTGCCATTGGAAATTTGTCACACAACTGCCAGGAAAAGCAAAGTATGTGCTTTTAACTGTTTGTCTGAAGAAGACACATTTATAACACAAAATAACTGAAAGATAAGGCGTCCATGGCACCAGAATGTTCAGTGATGACTGGGGAAGGGCACAAATAGATTTTGATTTCTCTTTTTTTTGCTGCCATCACTTGTAGTAATGAGTGGTACGGCTTTAGCCTAAGAAGGCTGGGGGGGGCATTCAGCAGGAAGAGAAGGAGTTCAGTCATGGGTCTTGATCTCAGGGGGGAAAAGGACAAGTTTTTTCACTGGTCAGCTCTGGCCTTTTTTACGCCAATACCTTTCCTGCAACAAAGAGACAAAACAGTAAGGACGATATCTGTGCATTTCACTGCATGCAACAAATTGTAACAGCCACCATCTTCAAATACTGTCAGGCAGATGGTAATTAACTGCCATCAACTAATCAGAAATATAAATTACATTTAGTACAACAGTTTTTAATTTTCTCTGATTACATGAAAACATTGTTTTGCAAATGTAAAATGTCTAATGTTTAAAAACAACAACAGCTGTTTGATGAAAAAAATGACATCACTGGTCAATGCTTATATTTATTTTTAAAGTTCTGGCATGAGGCAATATGTTGCACTATTCAACCAAATACCACTTGCCAAAAATAGCACCTTTAAAACCAGGTATGCACTTTTATTATGAGAATATGAAGATACTCACAAATCAGGAGATGAGACCGGTCTCTTTACTGCAGGTTTGGCAGCAGATCCATCCTTATTGGTTTCTGCAACATACAAATCCCATTTTTCGCTTTCAAAATGCTGATTATGTAATACATACAAGCAGACTTAAAACCTAAAGGGGCACAGCACATTTAGCATTTCCCTAAACCCAGTTCAATATGAATAAGCTTGGCATGCAAGACCTTGTTCTTACATTCTGATGCAATTTCAGTTTTAATTTCAATACAAAAACATTTAATTCTCTTATTTGTGAGTTTCCCTCTGCTTCCAAGTCCCCTTGCTCACCTTGCAGCCACCTGACTTGTGTGGCAGGGCCATAACCTTTCTCATTACGAGCAGCAATGCGGAAAATGATTGCAGGTTTGGTGGTGTAGTCAATGTGGGCATTGGACAGACTGGAGGTCTGAACCAGGCAAGAAGGGTTCGGCCCACAGTACACGCGCATGAAAGCCAGCTGTGCAGGCGCTGACGCTTTGGCCTCAGTTGTCTGCGAGCTCTGGATGGCCAGGTAGACTGAATACTCAATAATCTTCCCAGATGTTAATGATGGAGGCTCCCATGTAAGGTGAGCACCATCTGGGCTCTGAGGGACAAGGTAATAAAAATCAATGAGGAACAGCAAAAACAATAAGAGCAACAGCATTGAAGATATAAATCACACCATTATACAAAAATAATTATTAACCCTATAAAGCTAACATGGCTATTAAAGTAATACCTACTTCCGTTAACCACTATCACTGAAGAGACATTAAGTATATTGTTAAATTAACCCCCAAAAAATTATATTAATAATCACATTATATAAATAAAAGACAAGAATACACTGATTCTCACTTTGCTGATTTTAATGGCACAAGGTGCTCCAGGGAACCCAGGTAGACAAGTTTTGAAGGCTGACACTTCAGAGAAGGCTCCACGACCGCAAGTGTTAATACCAGCAACACGGAACTTGTAAGCTGTGCCAGGAGAGAGCTCCACTTTCTTCATCTGACTGTAATCTGGTATGGTTCCAGAATCATCCTGCAACGCAGTTCATAGCAGAGTTAACACCCCATATACACACACACTGTCCTTTTTACAGTGTAGGTTGTTGTTTTTTTCTTCTTTTTTAATTACACACAAATCTAAGAACAAGGCCCTGATTAACTTCACTATCAAAAAAATTACTTACATCAGTAACTTCAGAGTCATCAGCTGGCATGTAATAATGTGTGACAACCATGTTGGTAACCTTCACAATTCCAACATCAAACCACTGATTTTCTTTCTTCACTGGTGGTTTTCCAACTGCAGGGGGTGCACCTTGCTTCTGCTTAGAAAAAAGAAGAAACCAAGAATGAGAGACGGAGAATAAATGAAATCATTAGCACAATAAAGTAAATCACTTCAGATGGCTGAATATTTATATATTATTATAAATATATAAAAGTGAGCTCACCCCAGCTGAAGTCTCTATGCCATTGGCCACCTCAGCAAGGGTAGTAGCAGCTTGAATCTTAGCAGGGCTGGCTGTTGTCATTGGCTGGGATGGGGCAAATGTACTTGATGGAGCCAAAGCTGCAAAAACAACAAGCTTACTATTGACTAACCATGCACTGATCAAAATAACACAAGATGGATGCATTAATGCACTGAATAACCAATGTGTGTCAAATGTGAAAAGAATGTCTAGTCAATAAAGGTTCTTAAACAAAAGTCAGTATAATTATTTCATATTTGGCAAAGTGTAGTCTATTTGATGTGTCAGAAGTACACAAGGACAATACAGCTGAGATAAGAATGGTATAAGACATTTGTTGTAAGAGAAGTTTTAAATGGCTGTGAAGCTATTTGTTTGAAAACCCAAGATGGAGAATAAGCTGCAGTAAGTAACACAGACCCGTAGACTACATATACTGGCCCTAATCTGTAATTATTAAGTTTGCCTTACTCTCTGCAGAGGTGCTGGGAAGAAGTCGAGTAACAGCTCCAGTGACTGTCGCAGCAGCAGCCGCCATCTCATGACCATTGCTCTCGGATGTTGGGTCGTTGAGGCTGTCTGCGGGGGCTAGTCCCTCAGTGGGCAGAGCTGCTGCACCTGATTCTGCTGCCAGCTGCTGGGCAGCAGCTGCAGCAGCCTGGGCTTCCTGCAACTGCTGCTGTTGCTGAACAAGAGCAGCCAGTTCTTGCTGCGTCAGAACAATGGGGATTGTGGTTGACTGCTGACCATCATGTCCAGAATCCCCTTCATCTGAAAGAAAAATGACAGCAAAAGTAAAAAGGTACGGAACAAATTAATTCCACAAAAAAGTTGTTGCATCAATTACAGTGCTATGTTAATGCTTTTTGTCTTAGCCTGCATTTACTCACTGAGCACGGCCTGTTGGGCTGCTTGTAACACAGCCTGTATAGCGAGAGCCTGGGCCTCCTCTGTGGCAGCAGCTTGAGCAGCAGCCTCTGCTGCAGCAGTGACTGCTAGTTCCTCTGGGGTCAGTCCCGTCACCATCAGTGCGGTGGGTTGCCCCTCAGCAGACATCAGTTCCTGGGGTAATGCCAAGGCCTCAGAGTCTTGCCCTGCTAGACCCACTGCCTCCTCACTTTCTCCACCCTGTTCCATCTGCACATACACAGGTGTGAAACTAGCTAGAACATTATGAAAATCACATTTTGATAACCCAAGTTTTTACTTTTTTGGGCATGTTACAAATGTAAAATTCAGATTTACAAGCAACACACACATTGGAAACCAACCAATAAATAGATATATATCCCCAACATACCTCAGCCTGGTCACCCTGGCTAGGCTGTGCTTCCATAGCAACATGAACCTGCAGCATGGTTCCCGCTTCACCAGCTGCCCCCTCTTCAATAGCAACAACTCTGACAGCACCCTCTTCGCCCAGTTCACCTTCTGTTTGCATAGCTTCCTGACCAGTTGCCACTGCCTCCGAGTCTCCTTGTTCCATAGCCTCTGCCTCACCTTCACCCGAAGCCTCGACTACAGCAGCAGAGCCTGCCATGGAAGAGATCTCCTGCAGGGGCAGCATAGCGACCAAGAGAATTAACATTGTGCAAACATCTGATTTTGTGCATAAAAATTAACCATGTATTATTTAAAGACATCAATGCTGTTTCAAGGCAATTTATTTGGTTAAATGGTGTTATAAGGCCAAATAAAAACGTAAAAATTAGCACTGCAAGTTTTAATATTTTCTCAGATGCAATCATCAGTTCATGAGCTTCTTGTTTTGGTTTTTATTCAAGGGCAGTTGCTTTACGGCATAAATCACTACCCATTTGCCCCAACACATTAATCTACACATTAGCTAATTAAGTGCTTCACATTTAGTGCAGAATACAGTTTAGTCCCATAAAATAGTGCAGTCAGTTAAAATATTTGAAATGGTTGGAAATAGATAAAAGCCTTACTGGGACAGAAGGTCCTGGAGTGGGTGTGGCTTGGGTGACCGTAGTCACCGCTCTACTCTGGATTGTAGGATTGGAAGGCTCTGTAGATGAAGTTGCCTCAACACTAGCGCCACTGTCTTCTTGCCCTTCAGTACTTTGTTGAGCTGCAAGCCAGGAATAAAGAGCTGAATATACATATTATATATATATATATTTATATATTTATTTTATATAGATTTCTTAGTTACATCAAATGCTGTTTCTATACAAAAAACATTTCAATGCTGCTGGCTAACTGAAATCTTACTCAAGTCTTCCATACTAGACATGTTCCTTGATATGTAAATCATACATGCCTGTGCCTTCAGCTGACTCCAGGCTGCTAGTGGCAGTGGTGGTTGTGTTTGTGGTTCCTGTCTCATGAGTTTCGCAGGGCGGGTTGGAACACACCCTTTGCACTGTGCCATTTTGCACGGCACCGATGGAGGATGAAGCCTGTGTGGGTGTGTTGGTTGTCCCAGTCTCATGGGTCTCACAAGGGGGGTTTGAACACACTCTCTGTACACCAGTGGTCTGTCCACTGCCCATGTTTGAGGAAGCCTGTGTTGGTGGTGTGTTGGTTGTCCCAGTCTCATGGGTTTCACAAGGGGGGTTTGAACACACTCTCTGTACACCAGTGGTCTGTCCGCTGCCCATGTTTGAGGAAGCCTGTGTTGGTGTGTTGGTTGTGCCTGTTTCATGTGTCTCGTGGGGTGGATTGGAGCACATTTGCTGGATGCCACCTGCTCCTGCAACAGTGGCCGTGTTTGTGGTTCCTGTCTCATGTGTTTCGCAAGGTGGGTTGGAACACACTGGAGACAGAAGGGTACTGCTGGGTGAAGTTACTATGGGCTGTTGCAATGCTGTGCTGCTGTCGACAACGCCCGTCTCCCTGGAGCTCATGCTGCAGCTGGCAGTAGTGGCTGTATTTGTGGTGCCTGTGTCGTGGGTCTCCGAGGGTGGATTACTACACACCTGCTGCACACGGCCCATGTTGGCTGAGGCCGTAGTTGTAGTATTGGTAGTTCCAGTCACATGGGTCTCACAAGGTGGGTTAGAGCATATCTTGGCAGAAGCCATAGTGGCAGTGTTGGTAGTGCCAGTTTCATGAGTCTCGCAGGGTGGATTGGAGCAGACCAGAGTCACCTCACCTGGGGCATCACTAGCATCAGCACCTGTAGAGGAGGGCTGTTCAGAAGTGGGGGATGCCAGGATGGAGACAGGGAGGTCCTGCACAGGTTGCGCCTCCACACCACTAGGGGTGCTAATCAAAGTCACCTGAGTAGGATGAGAAGCTGCCTAAAAGAAGAATCAGAAAGATTCAGCTGTATATCAGTTTATTCATTTTTATCCATTGCTCTCATTTTATGCTTATTTCCTTTATTCTTTTGGCCCAGTTTTATGCTTTTATATTTTTCCATTTAACTTGTAAAAGCACATTGAATGACCTTGTTTATGATGTGCTATATAAATAAACATGCCTTGCCTACATCCCTTAACAAAGAACTACTACATTATACAACCAGTGGTGGCCTAGTGGTTACTTTGTCCCTGGGATCAGAAAATCGCAGGTCCCAGCCCGAGCACCACTGAGGTACCCTTGAGCACGGTACCGTCCTCACTTCACTGTTGATAGCTGCCCGCTGCTCCATGTGTGATAAGTTAAATGCAGAGGACAAATTTCGTTGTGGTGCACTGTGTGCAGTGGTGTGTTCACAATCACATATATAAACATTACAATATATCACATATTTAGGATTAGGGATTACTTTTTTGGATAATGTCTTGTATGACAAAATAATGTTGAATTAATCATCAAGTAATCATATGTTTATTTACACTGTTATTGCAAAAAAAATACCACTTGACAATTTTAGCCCTTATTGCCCATCCCCAAGGGAAACAAAACCTAGATAAGAATAACTAACAAAAAAGAAACAAATCAACAGACTAAACAAAAAGTGTGCATTACTTGTAGGGCCACAGAGGATGCAGTCGTCAGGTTCGTCTGGGCTGCAGACACAGTGATGGCTGTGGGGGTAATCACCTGACTTGAAAGTGTGGCGATGGTACCCAAGGTGGTTATGGGAGTAGCTAGGCTAGCATTGGCAGCAGTCACGTTGCCTCCTGCCAGGCTTGTCGAGGCAGTGCCAGTCACAGTGCCAAGAGTAGTTACTCCTACACCAACATAGGAAAACATTTTTAGAAATAACAATACAAAAAAATATTACATTTTGTGTCAATCAACTGCAGAGCTAAAAAAAACCTTTTTGCTGCATGAGGATTTTTACAAATGTATCTATACATAATGTTTATGACATTCTTGCCTGTGGTGCCTTTGACCACTAATGTGGTAACGGTGGGTTTGACAGCCGAAACAGTACCAGGAGAAACAAGACGCACACCACCCATAGGTACAGTGCGCAAAATAGTGCCAGGCTGCCCGGGCGCCCCTTTAAGAACCACCTAATGGAGAATGGAGGAAAAGAATGATAAATGCATTCCAAGTCATTAAAACACATTATACAAAAATCCTTATTCCCCAAAATGCCCTTACCTGCGTCACCCCCTGCTGTCCAGTTCCTGTTGTCAGTTTCGGTACAGCAGTGATAATTTTGCCTGGCGTGCCTGTGCCAGGGGTCACCATCTTGGTGGTGATGATGGTAATGGGAGACTTTAAACCAGGGCTAGTGGCAGCACCTGCCAAATGAAGTACAATGAGGGAGAATACAAAATTTGTACCAGGCCACAAATGATTAGAAGAGGAGTTTGTCAAGCAGACCTGCACAGCAACTAAAAAAACTGTATACATTTGAACCATAAGACTATTTAGTAGAGATTTAGGGGAATCCGCAAGACAGAAAAAAATGAAAGGCATGCCACAGTAGGCATTTTCCGACTAACTCAAACACTGACAGAGGTCATAACAGACCTGCCGTACCTTGTTGGATGGCAGACATGGGGATGGTTTTGATGATTGTGGTGCCAGGTTTGGTGGCCGTGCTTGGAGAGACTCCACTGATGCCCAGGATGGTGGGTTTGGTGCCGGTGCCACCTGCCTGCGTAGTTGTAATGATAGTGGTGGGTTTGCCATCTGCTGAGGTCACCAGTTTCAGGATAGTACCTGCAGGTAGTGGCCCCTTTGTCTGGGAGAAACACATTAAATGCATACAAGAAAGAGAGTTGTGAAACGGGGGACACTTAAAAATAAATAAATAAAAATACTGGATTAAAACGGTTATTTCTATGCACATGTAACTTGAGGGTCTACTTACCTGTATGATTTGAGTGACTGGGCTGCCACCTGCCTGACCAGTCACTGCAGAAGTCTGTACTGGTTTGGTCTGGACCACAGACATTACTTTTCCAAGGCTAGAGATCTGAGCATAGCAAGGATAAAACATAAATCAAGTTGATTTGTAATTGGCTAGAAAAAGCACACACACACGTTTCTAATAAAAAAATAAATAAAGCTCATTCTTACCAAAGTTCCACCACTACCCATTGTGAGTGGGCTCTTGACAAGAGTGATTGTTTTTGTGACCCCTCCAACCACCGTGGTAACCACTTGGGCCTGCTGGGCTACTGTCACAGTTCCTGATTTGTGGACAGTAATGATGGGACGAGTTGGGGTGTTGGGAGTAGATATTGCAGAGGTCCCAACCTGGGCCGCGGCAGTCTTCAGAAGGCGGGTAGCTGGGTTACTCACCTGGCAAAAAGAATAAAAGATCCAAACACATTAGATGTCTACACAGAGACAAAAGACACAAACTAAAGATGCATGACCCACCAATGATAAAAAACAAAACAAAAAACAGTTTTAAAAATGCTCTGTAAAATAAGGGTTTGTGAATAGGACTGACCATCAATGGTGAAGCCACTTTAACAGTTGCTGGTACAGTTGTAGAGCCCGGAGTCACAGCGACAGTTTTAACTATAGTGGCTCCTGCTGGAACATTCAGCACAGTGGCTGTGGAAGAGGGCGGTATTTTCTGTGTGGCAGCAGCAGCTGCAGCCAGGGCAGCCATGCCACTCATCTGTGGGCTGCTGCCAATCGGCTACAGGATATGATAGAAATTGAAACAACATTAAGCAACAACATTTATTAGTAATGGAAAACATTTTAAATACTAAAATAAAAAGCATTCTGAACATTCTTTAACACCTAATAAACCTCAACAATCACATACTGTTCCCTGTGTGCTCTGTGCTGGGACAACCATACGGACTCCAGCGGGAAGTGATGCAACAGTGACTGGGGACTTTCCCACTTGATTGGCCTGACGCACAGTGACAATAGAGGTACCAGCAGTTGCCTGGGGAGCTGCCACTTTAAGAATGGCTGTAAAAAAATTATTTGAAGATTAAAATCTGACAAGTCACCACAACAACCAGACAGAATATGTAATAACCAGTACAAATGCCTGCCAAAAAATGCACTTTGTAAATAACTAGTATCATCTGTCTTCTATGCAGCATTGACTCTTACCTGGACCCCGGGGTGAGGCTGCAGCAAGGGGGCTGCCAGGCATGGAAGTGGTGGGAGAGGGAGTCTGTTGTACGAGTGTAACGCCAGTCAGAGGCATGCTCTGGGAGGCTGGCGCAGCTGCAGCTGCTGCAGGGCTCTTAGGTGAGTTGGCAGGTAGAGAAGAAGTAGGGGTGACGTTTGGAGAGGTTGCTGCAGTTGCAGCAGGGATGTCATATTTCTGCAGCTGCAGCAGGTAGGTGTCAGCAGTGGGTACTGCCCCCCAGCTCACCTCCAAGGAGCTGGTGTTGGCACGGACCAGCTGGACTCGTGAAGGTGCATGGGGACGGTCTGCAGGAAATTAAAATAATTAACACCACACAGTCTTAATTACAGTCATACAATGTGAGATAAGTATGCTGGGAAGAAGCAAGGGTATACAGTGCTCCCCTAAACATTTTGATTTTGATACATATACAACATGCATGCACATTACGTAAACCTGCTGAAAACTGTTAAACATGTTACCCACATTAAATGTTTCAAGAAATTCTGCTTTTCAATCACAACTAGGATGGTAAAGCAAGACAAATTTACCTGTCTCCAGATACCATAGGTCTTTGCAGCACACTTGGTTGTTCCAGGCTTTGCGGTAGCCATCCCTGCCACTCCAGACGTATAGCCTGGAGTTGATCGCTACAGAGCAGTGGCCTGCTCTGGCCCTTGGGATGTTGTCTTCCAGAGTGTCCATTAAAATGGACTCCCATGTCATTGTGTCTAAAAAAGACAAAGCAGAATCAAATCAAGAATATGTTAACTGAATTACAGAGGTTTCACATATGGTTCATGTTATTATAAAGCTTATTTTATTATATACAACTACTGGTAATCGAGTCTCACCCAAGTTTAAACAAGCCAGTGTGTTTGTGCACTTCCATTCCTTCTCGTGTGTAGCCACCTTCACATCATCCATCACCAAGGGCACCCAGCCACCAAATACAAACATCCTAGAGATAGTTGAGAATGTGAGTTACTATAAATCAGGAACAGTATATTGCATTTCAGTTGCATTTTCGGTAATATAGCATAACTAACTGGCTACAGTATGTTCAAGATCGAGCTTTGTAACAAAACTCTTATGTTATTATTATAATTATATATATTATTATATTATAATAGGTATTATGTTAAAAATTTGCATTATGACGACCAAAGAAAAGGTCTCACTTGTTCGTTATAGTTGTGGCCGAGTGAAGACTGCGAGGAAGAGGAGCTGTGCCAGTGATGGCTGGCTTGTTCCATGTTAGTGTGTCTGAAAGACAAAGGACTGGTTAAAAAAAATCATTTTATTTGAAAACCATCACGTAACTGTTCCTATCTCTACAAAGTGAATATATCCTAAATGTACCTTAACAAAACAAAGCATAAAAAAACTGAACATTTTAAATGTAAGGTGACAATTTCATTTAGTTAACCGTGACTAGATAAAAATGTACATACTAGTATTTCCCAAATGTAGACTACAGCTTGGCACCTTTTAAAAGTTTTCTAAAACAACCAACTTGGGAATAAACAAAAGAAAATATACAAAAGCAGATGCAGTATAAGCTAGTAGAGCAGACTGCGTGAGAAGATGAAATATCACCCACTTGTGTTTCAACATTTACTAAGTAAAATGCTGCATTCCATAAAAACAACATACAAGATAACCAAAAAATACACAATTATTTTTCTTTAAAATTATTATTCCAAACCATATGCTATTTGAATAGTAAATTAAAAACAAAACAGAGATGAGCTTCAATATCACCATAATACCAAAACTTCCATCCCAAGAACGGTATGTTAGAGAGATCAAAACAGGAGCGCAAAAAAAACAAAAAAAAAAAACAGGCTCATTTCATTAATCCATACACTCTCTCTTACCTATGTCTAATGTCCAGAGATCTCCAAGACGGCAGCCACTCATGCCTCCATAGATGACAAGCCGAGACTTCTTGGAGATTTTTTCTGTGTAGACCACTGCAGTGTGGCTCTCACGAGGTGGAGGGAGCACACCATACGTAATGGGAATGTCCCATCCTGCCACATTTGAGCCAGGACGCAACTCAAGCGTGTATAGGTCATTCAGGTATCTGTATACAAGGAACAGAAAAATTATAGTTTTGATGCATTGATATTCTTGGTAAATACTGGGATTAAGTTTTTGATCATATCAAAAATAATATTAAGAACCGTTGTTCAAAATCCACTACATTGATACTGCCATGTGCATATTGTGGAATGTTAAATTTAAAAAAGTTTGTGTCTTGTATTTATTGCCTACCTTGGAATATTATTTTTGGGATCCTCACTGTCATTGGCAAGGCCTCCAAACAGGTAGCATTTGTTTCCAACCAGGGAGAAGCTGTGACCCAAACGAGGGCAAGGGGGTGGACCATTCTTTGGAGCTTTAGGTTTCAGCCGTTTCCACTCCCATTTACTGGCCTGTAAAATTAATCACACTGGTTGACTAAAGCAGAGCACTGCCTTGTAACAAAACAACCATGTGATGCTCAGTGACTGAAATACAAATTTCTACATTCATGACTAATGTTCTGTAGGGATAGAATACTGAAGCTTGGTGTTTTCCCTGCTGTGAAGCACTCAAAACAATCAACAGCTAAAGATCAAGCATTATGACACCAAAGAAAATACAGCAGTACTATGGAATCACACCATCTTGTAAATTACACTAAAAAGTTAGAGCCCACTCAATCAAGACATACAACCAAGTTAATCATTCACTGACAAATATTAGGCTAGTATGTCAGATTTACCTGTAGTTCATAAAGGTCATTGCTGTATTTTCCATATTCCACCATACCCCCAAATACCAGTAGTCGTGTGCCATCACACACGAACCCATAAGCGGCACAGCCAGGTGGAACATCACCCCGGACCGCTGGAATAAACCACTGATTGGTTGCTGTGGAAAAAACAAACCAGATAAACATGTTTACATTTATCCATTTAGTAAACGCTCTTCCCAAAATCTACAAATGAAAATGTTAATTTTCTGCATATTTGTGGTGGTTTCTGGCAGCACAACACAGTACAGTGTCTTTAGGGTCACCACCTAAAGTTTAAACAGACCATATGCTGAAATCATACAGATAAATGGGAGTCATACTTTATTGACTCCAGAGGTTAACTGTGTTTCTTGCAGACATAAGGTGAACAAACACTTAACACAAAATAGTTGAAAAACACACACAGTATATAAGTGAAGGACTCAAAGTGAAAGGTTCTCAAGTAATATGAAAAGCCACATACTTGGACATTAGTAAACAAAAACAAATGGCAAAAGTTCTTCCCATTAGCACTTTGCATGGCATACTACAGTTATGTTTAAAGATTATTTCTAAATAATACATCAGGGTGAAAAAACTATGACAACATAATTGTAAATATTTACACAGCAATGCGGGATATTATCGGAGGAGGAGTTTGTTGACGTGGTGACGTCGTGCATGTTGTATTAACCCGCCATTTCTCTTTGCAGGTTTCCCTCCATTCTCCGTTTGGCTGAAGCAGCTTCTCTGCTCAGCTAGCTTGGACAGGTTAGCCAGCCTTCTAGCATTAGCACTCTAGCCGACCCTTTAGAGACGGCTAACAGATAGCGCTGGATAGCTGTTCTAATTCCTAACCAACATTGCAGTAGCTTTGTGCTCTTCAAAATAGCAAACCTAGCTTCAGATAGTGTGCATCACAGTCAAGACATTTATGCATTTATTTGACAGAAAGACTGAACATTTTCTAAACAATTATGCACGCATTTAACCAACACAATCAAATGCGAATCCTTATAGCAGATAGAGAACAAAACCTTGAATTCTTTCTAGTTAGCCAACTGCTTGACGAACTAATGCTAATGTGCCATCAAATACACCGGGAGCCACTTGCATTTCTGCGTAACGAATCAATAACTGGATTACCAACAAACCATTGTTCACACGAAACGTTATAGCCACACTGATTTCCAGTAGACAGTATTGGAATAAATATGGAAAAATAAACACAGCTGACCATTATAGCTAATGCATTTAAATCCAGATTTAGTTAGCAATGGTGCTAGCGAGCTAAGGAAGCTTGGCTAGCGTCGCAACATGCATTTCCACCAGTATTAATACGAATACATATTCATAGACACTTCTGTTGCACTATTAAACAAAATATATTACCTGTGTTGTATACATGGAGTTCATCAACAATTCCTTCATTGCCTCCCCCGAAAACGACCATAAGTTCCTTGATGGCAACAGCCCGATGTCCGTGCCGAGGGCGAGGAACCGGGCCGGACCAGCCCAGCACCCTTTTCCATCGGGGTTGCAGCACCGACCCAGACGTCGCAGTACCAGAAGAAGCCATTTTTCCTCTTTAACGAAAAACAAATCCAACTTAGAGGGTTTCCTTTCGAAATCCACCAACACTTCTCTACGATACACAGTATGAGCTAGCCACCAGTCAGCTCCCTAGGCTAGATAGCTTCAGGAGACGCTGCTTTTTTTTTTCTTCAAAGAGAAACAAATACCATGAAATGTGTCTAAATAAAAATGAATAACGTGTGTTGCAGATTGTACACAATGCATACAATGGTACCGGCTTACTTAACTACATATTCCTTCAATTAAGCTAGCCTTTTCTTTTGCGGCGGCTATTAGCCTGCTAAACAAGGCAGGGTTAGCCTTTTGCTACAACACTTTAACCTAATTAGGTCGATATATGACCGGGTTCAGTACCTAATCGTGCTCAGTTAAAATCCTTTGCGTAGACAAAGTCACTAGTCCATTGCACTTCGGCACCTGAAGATTTGTAAATGATATCCTTGTTAGATCAGCGTCGGGTTAGCTACACACAAAAGTGTAGCCGGTGAGCTAGCTACACGAATCCGCCATTTTAGCGGGTACCGAAATAACAACGCCGGCAAAAACAAAACGGCCGTCAGACTTTTGGCAGTTTTTCTTGTAAATTGTTCATTGTGAGCGGGCCATTTTTACGCTGTCTAGGTGCATATCTTTTCCCCTGCATTCCACGAAAAGTGCGCGCGCGCGAAAATATCCCCTGTGTGTTTTAGGAGCCCCGAGAGAGAAAACGGCGTCGCGAGCCCCCAAGTGCCGCCATCTCGTAGCTTATGCTAAAACAAATGTAACTTAGCTTAGCTGGCTAAGCAGCTAATGCTAGCGAGCTCTGCTAACGTCAGAGTAAAAATGGGCGGCGGGTGAATAAAAAAAAAACTATTTCCATTTTCTGCCGCCGACATCTTGTAGCGTCTGCTAACGACTAAACAAGCCAAAAGTCCGCGGCTATGGTGGAGAAGAATAGATAGCTTAGCCGACTACGCGGCTAAGCTAAACAAAGTGGACTAAAGTCAGAATTAAAATGGGAGGTGAAGTCAACAACAAAAAGTCAATTTCCATTTTTTTGCGGACAAATTCATTGAATTCATAAGACAACACACACCAGAAACTCAATAGATTAAAATGTTCAACATTGCTATTGTAATTGTAGTCATTTGCTTCGTTCTCATCATTATATTGACATTTTTAATGATTTTTGTAAAATGACTTCTTTTTGGTTTTAATCTTTGCCCGCTTTCTCATTTTTCATGCCTCCGCTGTCTGGGAGCCGCCATCTCGACAAAAACCAAACAATCTCCAAACTGCGCTAGCTAGCATGCTAACCGTTTAACCCTGAGCTCATATAGTGTACCCCGCACACAAAATTACACCGACTCTGTGAAGCTGATGTAAGACGTTTCTGCGATACTGGTTGCAGCGCAGATCAACTAATACAAAAAGAAGCAAAACACAAACACCGCCAATGCAAACTTGCTCAGGCTAGCGCGCTATGCTAGTCAGGCGAAACATCCAGGGTTTGTAGTACGACAGCTAGCGAAAATGGCTAGAACAGCTAGCGGGGCTGAATACAACTAAGCACAAAATTAAGCAGTATGACAGAGAAATGTTACGTGTTTCATTATAAGGTGGTTTTATTTACTCTTATCATGGAGAGTGGCAGCATTGGGAGTTAACCGTTCCCTCAAAATTCTTGTTTTGCCCCTTGACTTCTCGCTAGCTTCCCTCAGTAAAAATGGCGGACGTACCGTTAGCCGTCACCAGAAATGCTGCAAAGTAATTCAGACTATTTCATATCGTAACCCCAAATACTTACTCGTTCCGATTTGTTATTTTAATACGAAAAAAATCGAGGGAGAGACTCAGTAAACGAATTCAACCCCGACTATGTCTTTTTTCCTGCAGATATTGCTAACTCTACATCCTTTCATGCCGCCCAGGAAGCCGCCATCTTCTTAACAACCCTTCTGTAATTAACTGCCCCTGATTCTGTTGCCCTCAGCCCCCAGTGCAGACAGCGAAATACTGCTGCGCTCTCCGCTCATCACAGTTAACGTATTGTACTGCACAAACTAACCGAGCACCCATAACGCGATGTGTTTGCCCCCTTATTGCAATAATGTTTTTAAGTTCTGTAATAATCTGCATTATTTTCTACACTATCTATATACATTCCTGTGTATTGCCATAAAACAATCTCCATTAACCGAGATAACTACAATAAATGTCTGCATTTACAGAAAGACTAATAAATTGCATAAAGTATAGCAGAAGGGTGTCAAATACTAATGAAACGAGGCTCACATTTGCAAGCTCAAAATGTGGAAAACAAAAGCAATCATTGTTTAAATTATATTGCTTTGATCAAATGATGGAGTTTACTCAATGTTGTACTAAAAACGGTTGAAGGTCATTCTGAACATTATTATCCACTTATCTCCATGCAAGTCTGTGTGATGGATCCAGAAACGCAAGTTCAAGAGAAAAACACTACATCATGGCACATTAACAGGGACATTTATAAATGCATTTTTGCAGAAGGAGAATTTTTAAAATTATGAAAAAAAACTTCTAACTGCCCAACATTGAATGCAAGTGTAGATATACTATAAACTCCCTGAGATATCCAAACATTTTTACATTAAATCAGCAACTCTTTTGTTGCTATGTAAAGAAAACCCGCATACCTTGACGTTTTTTCCCCTAAAATTTGAACACAGCTGCATTTTTGCACAGGATGAATATAATTCATGATACATAAATCAATAGAAATGCTCCAATTACTTGGAACAATAAAACACTATAGTAACAAACAGTTCTGCTCATAAGTTTACATACCCTGACAGAATTGATGATTTCTTAATAATTTGTCAGATAATATGAATGATAACAAAAAAACATTTCTTTCACTCATGGGTAAGTGTTAGGCTGAAGCCATTTATTATTGGTCAACTGTGTTTACTCTTTTAAAATCATAATCACAACACAAATGATCCTGATCAAAAGTTTACATACCCCACTTCTTAAAACTGTGTATTGCCCCTTTAACATCAATGACAGCTTGAAGTTTTGGTGGTAGTTGTGGATGAGGCTCTTTATCTTCTCAGATGGTAAAGCTGCATATTCTTGCTGCAAAAAGCCTCCAGTTTCTGTAAATTCTTGGGCTGTCTTGCATGAACTGCACATTTGAGGTCTCCCCAGAGTGGCTCAATGATACTGAGGTCAGGAGACCAAGATGGCCACTCCAGAACCATCACTTTATTTTGCTGTAACCAATGACAGGTTGACTTGGCCTTGTATTTTGGATTATTGTCCCATTCGCAGCTTCCGGGCTGATGAGTGCAAATTTTCCTCCAGTTTATTTTTTGGATAACCTACTGCATTTATCTTGCCAATTATTTCTGACCAAATTTCCTGCGTCTTTGTAGCTCACATATAGATCTATAATCTATAATATAGATTTCTTATATCCCTTTCCTGTTCAGTGACCTTTTCCTGCAGTTTCTTTGACAATTCTTTTGCTTTCCCCATGACCTTAGAATAAAAAACAACAACACTAGTGCAGCATTGGAAAATGCAAAGGTCTTTTATACACACCCACTTATAACAAGTAAACAGATCACAGATGAAGATTGTTTCCTTTATTAGCCATTCTCAAAAACCCTCCACTGTGACTGAACTACAACAATTCTGCAAAGATGAGTGGGCCAAAATTTCTCCACAGTGCTGTAAAAGACTCATTGCAAGTTATCGCAAAAGTTGCTGCTAAGTGTTTGGGGGGGGGGGGGCAAACACTTTGTCACACAGGGCCATGTAGGTTTAGATTTGCTTTCCCATTAATAATAATACTTTGCTTAAAAATCACATTTTGAATTTACGTGTGTTGTCTTTGACTAAGATTTACATTTGTAAAAAAAAGAAAAGAAAAAATAACATGGAAAGAAATCAGGAATGGGCAAACACCTTTTCACACCACTGTATATATACTGGTACATCTCAAAAGTTTAATATTTCTTGACATTCTTTTCAGAAAGTGAACTCCATATATTACACAGAGTAAAATATGTCAATATTTCCTGGAATTTCAAGTTTCAGATAATAAAACCCAAAATTCACTGTCTCATAAAATCAGAATATTATGAAAAAAGTGAAATCTTGCAAAGTCATGGTGTCGCACCTTAATCAGCTAATTAACTCAAAACACCTGCAAAGGTTTCCTGAGCCTTTAAATGGTCTCAGTCTGGGTCAGGAGGAAACACAATCATAGGAAAGCCTGCTGACTTGACAGATGTCCAAAACACGGTCATTGACATCCTCCACAAGGAGGGTAAGCCACTGGACTAAGGGGAAAAATAACTGGACTGTTGCTCAGTGTCCAAAGTCCTCGTTTCAGATGAATGTAAATTTTGCATATCATATGAAAATCAAGGTCCCAGAGTCTGGTGGAAGTGTGGAAAGGCACAGAATCCACATTGTTTGAAGTCCTGTGTGAAGTTTCCACAGTCAGTGATGATTTGGGGCCATGTCATCTGCTGGTGTTGGTCACTGTGTTTTCTGAAGTCTACAGTCAATGCAGCATCTACCAGGAAATCTTAGAGCACTTCATGCTTCCTCCTGCTGACAAGCTTCATGGAGATGCTGATTTCATCTTCCAGCAGGACTTGGCACCTGCCCACACTGCCAAAGGAACCAAATTCTGGTTCAATGACCAGGGTGTTCCTGTACTTGATTGACCAGCAAACACACCTGACCTGAACCTCAGAGAATCTATGGAGTGTTGTCAAGAGGAAGAGGAGAGACACCAGACCCAACAATGCAGACAACCTGAAGGCAGTAATCAAAGCAACCTGGGCTTCAATTACACCTCAGCAGTGCCACATTGATTTTTAGAAGGCTGATTTCTATTTTAAATGTCCTTTTTTAATTGATCTTGTGATATTCTAATTTTAGATAGTGAATTTTGGGTTTTATCTGTAAGCCATAATCCATTGAAATTCCAAGAAATAAAGTCTTCACATATTTCACTCCATGTGTACCTGTATATAACTTCAACAATATATTAAACTTAATTGAACTTGGAACTTGTCTCTGTATAAAACCTCTGTATAAACTATGTAACCAGGCTTATTTTCCCAACATTTCTTCAGGTCATAGATACTATCCAGACATCACTTTAAGGGAAGTAAGTACACATTCAGTTGTCTTTTTAATTTTAAGAATTATACCAAAAAACTTTGCATCATGTGAAGGTTCTTTAAACTTTTTAAAATTCTGTAACCTTTATTTTTAAGGGTGTATATATGGGTTTTCAGCCCCAGGTGGATATAGAATTGTACAGGAGATGAGTACAAGTTAAACATAATGCACCTTGTGCCAAAATAATACGCATTTGCTATAATTCATACAAGAAGCACCTTTCAGTAAATAGGCAACAATCATACCGTGTACTGGTCATGTGAGTAATAATTTATAAATCAGTAGTTTAAAAAAAATGTAACAAGAAAATAAAATCTACAGTTCACCATTTTGTATTGAGAACACAGATGTTGGGAAACCCAAAACGAGTGTTAAATGTTTTTGCAGCCCACATCTTTTTGAATGCTTTAGTGCTCATCATATAAGTTCCAGTGCCTTAGCCCAAATTGTTGGCAAACTCATCACTCTCTTCTGGTTCCCTTTTTTGAGAATTCATTACCCCATCTGGAAAGTAACAACAAAAGGAATTAAAAAGATGCTTTGTACAGTTTCCATTTTAAGCCACGGAATATACTTTAAACATAAGTTACTTTAACTGCCCACACTGATGACAAAATGTGCTCAGTTGTGTGTATTAGTCAATAGAATGGGATGCTCTGAAGCTATGGTCACCATGCCCAATGCCTAGCATCTGCTCAAGTGGTAAGAAGCCATGCTGGACTGGACTAGGGAGCACAGAGCTGAGTTCTCTAGAGTGATTGACATCCATCCAACATCTGTGATAAGTTGGAGTAGAGGTTTGTGATCCAGAACTAATCAGTTTGTGAGACCTCACTCATGCTTGTGTGAATGCAATCAAACCCTCAAAACTATTTCAAAATCTACTGAAAACTTTACCAAAAATGTTGAAGCCATTACTGCAAAAATCAGGAGAAAGATTCCCAATAAATACCCTTAATTTCACAAGAAAAAATAGGTATGTGTCAAGAAGCTATTGGACATATGTACATTAGCCAGGTGAAGGTCAAGATCAGAATCAGCAAATTAAATATACCTAATTAGTCATAACCAATTTATATAAAAAAAAAAGATCTATGTAATTAGATCTATGTAACCATTTAATCACAAATAAAAGTATTATTATAATTATTATTACAGGGGGTCCTCGACTTATGATGCACTCAAGTTATGATTTGTGGTTATGGTGGTTTTTAAAAATGCACAAATTTACTGTCAAACTGTAGTATAATGCAGTTAAATGCCTATTAAATGCTTTACGGTAATAAGGGACTCTGGTGGCTGAGCTGTTTGGAGTGTGCGTGCGTGCGAAGGGAGGGGATATTGGGCCTATGGGCCGTTTTTATTGCTGTGATGTTTTTATTTTAATTACTTGTTAGTGTTGAATAAGAGTTTATGTGCATTGGTGGGTGAGATGAAGGGGGTTAATAGTGCACTGTGCTAAGGCACCGTTGGTGTCTCCAATGCATTCACTGTTGTGGTGGCACTTGGTTTCGTCCAAAGAGTTTGTTGAAGCCATTAAACATTGCATTTCGATCTGGAGAAATGTTTCCTAAAAGTTTTACTGTAATAGAAGACTACCATGAGAAAGACTGGTGTTAGCTATATGCGTGCTGCTCATTCATGCATTTTGCAGACCGTTAATAAAGCCTAGTGCTGTTAAGTAAAGCCTCTGCAGCCTCGTTACATGCACGGGTTCAAAGTAAAAGCAGACATAATAAAACGCTCAGAAAAGGGGGAGAGACTACAGAGACCACAGAAATAAAAGTGTCAGTTTTCATTTCATTACTTTACTGCTCCATTTGAGTCATGTAGATACTTATGTAATGGGGTTATTATATATTATTATACTACATTTGAATGCCGTACCTGCAAATTCGAGTACATGTTAAGTCTACTCCACACACTTGTGTTTCATATCAGTGCGTTTATGTAACCCACAAAGTGCGGGATATCCCCTTTACTCACAGAGCTGTTCACAGAATAAGAAATAAACAGGCAACATATTTGACATTTCTACAAAAAAGTATTCAGACTTGCTTATAAATATGTTAGACAAAATGGATCAGGGTTCAGTTCCTCGGAGTAGGACATAACTCAAATTTTGTAGGAACTAATGCATGTAATGATGCTGCAGAGGTTTTATTGAACAGCACTATGATGTTTTATTAAAAGCCGACAACATGCATAACATGCATAATCTTATTACGGTAAAGCATTTAGGAAATGTTGCTCCAGATAGAAATGCTCTTTTTAATGCTTCAACATTCATTGGAGAGGTGCCTTGTAGCAAGACCACACTGACGGTGCCTTAGCACAGTGCAATATTAACCCCCATCTAACCCATCAGTCCACATGAACTCTTATTCAACAGTAACAGTGAATAAAACAAACACTGCAGCAGAAACAGTGCACAGGGAATTAGCAGAGCAGAGTACAGCCTCTCTTTCTCCCTTCCATGCACACATGCGCACACACAGCACTACTAACCCCCTCTCCATCTCACCCACCAATCTACATGAACTCTTATGAATTTTCTTAAGTTAAGTATGACACAAGTCAAGGACCCCCTGCATTTGTTATGAGTATTACATTTCCTGCTGTCTGAAACCTGCTAGTAAAAAAGTAGTATCCAAATTTGTCACCACACAACAGATCATTTAAATCAATTACATTGAAAATGATTAGCACAGCAAACTGAATAACACTGATTGCATACATTAAATTGTAAACAGTTTTAAAGTGTTTTGTGATTTCTCTGCAAAACTATTATGATTTTATGGTTGGGTCCTTTGTAGTCCTCATTGATTTGAAATGTCCGAGCTGTAGCTGGCCATTAAGATATTGATTTATATAAAATAAACCTTTTTGCAGCTTCAAATATATTTTTATGGAGCTTCATTTTGAAACTGTAGGTGCTGAATTCAAAAGGATGATGATCAGTTTACTCTTATCTGCACACATTTTTTCATTCTGGGCACTTACATGATGGAATGGTAGATGAAAAGAGGTCTGAGGTTAGGATTCTGCCATCTTCATAAAGTGCCATTTTCTCAACAAAGCACTGTCTGAAGGGATTAATGATAACTCTCTCATCTGCAAAGACAAGAGCAAAAAAAAAAACAACCATGACACATTCCCTTTTATTTAAAAGACTCTAGAAAAGGCAGTTATGCTAATCTTTTACTTGGGAACAACACTCACAAAATATTTTAGTTAGGATTTAGGCCTCATCATAGTACAGAGACTCTACTGATGATTGTAGTAAATGACCTCCCACTTGCATCTGATAAGGTGCCTCCTTACTAGTGCTACTCAAGCTTAATGCACTTTGATGCCATTGATCACATCACACTCCTTGACAGGCTAAAAAAAAACTTTGTTGGATTTAAGGGATCAGCCTTTTCTTGGTTTAGGTCTTACCTGGCTATTAACAATCAGTTCATAGATATATATGGTGACTCCTCTACTAGCAAGGTAAAGTTTAGTGTGTTACGCAAGGTTGGGTGATATTGACCCCAGTCTTTCATTCAAGATTCAAGAGGTTTTTATTGTCAATACAGCCATATACACAGTACACAGTGTATTGAAATAGCGTTTCACGCAGCCCCCCACCCTGGTGCATTGCAAAAAAGATAAAAATATAATATTCATTTGAAGACTATGTAAATTACATAACTAGGACTGGCTTCTTTCATCTCAGAAATACTGACGAGATAAAGAATAAAGATAATCATGCGATTAAGAAAAACTATTTAATGCTTTTGTTACCACTAGGTTAGATTACTGTAACACTTTACTGCTTGGATGCACTAGTAGGTCCATAAACAAGCTCCAGGTAGTTCAGAATGCAGCAGCAAGAGTTCTTACTAGAACTTGTTCACAGCACCCCGATTTTCAAATTTGCAAAATCAAATTTTGCACGAACAATAAAATACTATTATTAACCCATAAAGCACTGACTGCTTTGGAATTTTTGCTGGTATCTTATCTTATAAAGCCCCGCAGTTATGCAGAACAGAATAATCTTCCAAATATTGTTTGCGACACCATCTTAATATTTAAGTCCATGCTGAAAAATATTTGTTTAATGAAGCTTTCTGTTAGTTCTAGATGAGCGGTAGATTCAAACGGTTCTCAGGTACAGAGTTTACTGGTAAACTGGGTTATTTGGATGCTGTTGTGCCCAATCTGACGCTTTCCTTCAGATTTGTTTACAGTCGAGCGGTTGGTTGCGTTATGCGTAACTCAGGGAGATCAATCTGTACACAAGGAACTGCTGATGCCTCTTTAAAAACTGAAACTATTATTACTTTTACATTTTATTTAATTGATTTATATTCTTTTGTCCATTATTACTATCCATTGTTGACCAGAGGATAATGGATTCTTCTTCTGAGCCTTGGTTCCTCCCAAAGCTTATTCCTACAGTTTAGGGAGTTTTTCCTTGGCTCAGATGCCTTGTTCATTAGAGGCTCAGACCCGGATTCTGTAAAGCTGCTTTTTGACAACATCAGTTGTAAAAAGCACTATAGAAATCAGATTTACTTGACTAGTGGGGACATGTTGGGTTCAGTTGTGCTGAATTTAAAGTTGAACAAAGTTCTTGCAAAACATAAATGATATAAATATTTGGTAAATATTTGCAATACTGTTTAGCCAAAATTCCAGCATTCAACTACATTAGTAATATGGCATTTATTTTATGGATTAATAAAGTAGGTAAATACAATCAACTTGTAACAGCATCCATTTAATTTTATGTAAATATATGCTACCGGTCAAAAGTTTTAGAACATGGCATTTTTTCCCAGTATTTACTGGTAATATAAGCAATTCTGTTACAATGAATCATCTTAAATGTTAAAGTTACACCCCCTTACCTTTGCTCCATTTAAGGTTACCTACTGTAACAGAACTGCTTAAGTTACCAGTAACTTTAAAACTTTTGACTGGTAGTGTATACTAGAAAATGAATTAAACAAGCATATTCATATGTTCCTGCTAGAGAGGGCTCTCTATTGTGAAGAGACCCTCAAAATGCTTTTTGATCAGAGCCCAATTGTGGCCAATCATGACTATATAATGACCTGCATATTTACAGTAATCACAAAGCTGATTTTTATTTGATTACTTCATTAAAACAGATTATTTAAAGCATTTATTGCAACAGTCCATAATATATTATGCACAAATGGAATCAGGAACGTTCAGCCAATATGTGCTGATTTCAACAAACATAATTGGCCTCAACAACCTGTGTTTTAAATTCAGCTTGTTCATTTAACCCTGAAAGTGCAAGCTTTAGGAAGAGAGAAATATATGGATACTGAGCCTGAAAATAAATTAGTGTATTATATACATATACATAATATATATATATATATATAAATAATTATTTGACCCCTTGCTGATTCTGTAAATTTGTCCACTGACAATGAAATGAACAGTCTATAACTTTAAACGGTAGCTTTAACAGTGAAAGAAAATACAGAAAATCACATTATATAAAATGTATAAATTTGCATTTCAGTGAGTGAAATGGGCATTTGATCTTCTACCACCATTAAGAGTTCTGGCTCCCATAGACAAGTTAGATGCTCCTAATTTCAACTCATCGCCCACATTAAAAGACACCTGTCTCAGCTAGTCACCTTTATTAAAAAACACCTCTCCACCATGGGCAAGACCAAAGAGCTGTGTAAGGATGTCAGAGACAAGATTGTAGCCCTGCTCAAAGCTGCAAAGGGCCACATAACCATAAGCAAGAAGCTGGGTGAGGAGGAGACAACTGCTGGTACAACTGTTTGAAAATGGAAGAAACTTAAAATGACCATCAATTGGCCTCAGGTCTGGGGCTACATGCAAGATCTCACCTTGTGGGGTGAGGATGATCATGAGAAAGGTGGGAGATCAGCCTAGAACTACATGGGAGGAGCTTGTCCATGATCTCAACACAGCTGGGACCACAGTCACCAAAAAATCCATTGTCCCCTGAGATTTGCCAATGAACACCTGAATGATTCAGAGAGTGCTTGGGTGAAGGTTCTGTGGTCAGATAAGAAAATCAAACTTTTTGGCCTTGGAGGAAGGCCAATGTCGAATATGACCAAGAACACCATCCCCACTGTCAAGCATTGAGATGGAAACATTTTACTTTGTGGGCATTTCTCTGCTAAGGGCACAGGACAACTTCACCGCATTAACAGGACGATGGACGGGGCCACGTGCCATAAAATCTTTAGTGACAACCTCCTTCCCTCTGCCAGGACACTGAAAATGGGTCATGGATGGGTCTTCCAGCATGACAATGACCCAAAGCATACAGCAAAAGCAACAAAGGAGTGACTCAAGAAGCAGCACATGAAGGTCATGGAACCTTAATCCCATAGAAAACTTGCGGATGGAGCTGAAGCTTCAAGTTACCACGTGACAGCCTCAAAACTTTAATGATTTAAGAGCTGATCTACAAACAGGAGTGGACCAAAATTCTTCCTGCGATGTGTGCAAACCTGGTCATCAACAAGAAATGTCTGACCTCTGTGCTTGCCAACAAGGGTTTGCCACTAAGTAATGTATTGTTTTGCTAGGGGATCCAATACTTATTTCATATATTTTATATAATGTGATTTTCTGAATTTTCCTTTTGATATTCTCTCGCTCACTGTTAAAATAAACCTAACATTCAAATTAGACTGTTTATTTCTTTGTCAGTGGGCAAACTTCCTCCACTGTATACATAAACACACACACACGCATTATATCTGTTGTATCTCTTTACTGAGCTGAATGGCTCTTGAGATATGAATTCTAACAGTTGTAAGTAGTAAAAATATGAAAAACATTGAATGAGGTGTGTCCAAACTTTTGACTGGTAGTGTGCGAGATTAGGAGGAAAATTATAGACAAGCACGTTAAAGGTAAAGATTAAAAAATAATCTTCATGCAACTTGTCTGAGAGTTCATATTATTCAGTAGTTTAAGGTCCATTGGAGCCAACTTCCCTGGACAAGGCTGCAAGAGGAAAATTAATGACAAATTGACATTTGAGACGGATGATACGAATGGTAACCAAAGAGCCCAGAACAACTTCCAAGGGATTAGAGGGGAACTCCAAGAACAAGGTACTTTAGTGTCAGATCGCACCATCTATCACTGTTTAAGCCAAAGTGGACTTAATTGAAGAGGAGGAGGACACTACTGCTGAAGGCAAACAAAGAAGCAAGATTGGAATTTGCCAAAATGCATCCTGACAAACCACAAAGCTTCTAGGAAAATGTCCTTTGGATTGATGAGACAAAACTTTTCTTTTTTAATTGCTTTTTGGCAATTCACATCAGCTCCATGTTCAATGAAGCATACCAAGAAAAGAACACATGTTCCTACTATGAAACAATGTTCCTACAAAGTCTTGAATCTGTGCAATTTACATTGAAATCTCGAAATCTCAAGTCATTCTGGAGCAAAATGTGCTGCCCAGCATCAGAAAAGTGGTCTCAGTCGCAGGTAATGGGTCCTTCAACAGGATAATGACCCAAAACACAAAGCAAACAACACCCAAGAATGGTTAAAACCAAAACATTGGACTATTCTGAAGTGGCTTCTATGAGTCTGATCTAAGTCCTATCAAACATCTATGAAAGGAGCGGAAACGTGGGTCTGGAGAAAGCTCCCTTCAAACCGGAGACAGCTGGAGCAGTCTGCTCATGAAGAGTGGGCCAACAGCCTGCAGCTCAACAGGTGCAGAAGTTTCATTGAGAGTTATAGGAATCGCTTGATTGCAGTGATTGTCTCAAAGTTGTGCAACAAAATATTAAGTTATGGGTACCATCATTTTTGTACAGGCCAGTTTAGTGTGTTTTTAATAATGATGCTGTTGGACCACAATTCAAAAGCAATGTCTAATTTTCATTTGTTAATTCTCAGTAAATTGTTATGTATTATTCCTTTTGTCAGTTTCAAGTTATTTCAGTGACCATTGTGGGTTTTTCTTTCGGTAACGAAAGGGTACCAACAAATTTGTCCATGTTACATGCAAAAGTATGGGCACCCCTTTGCAAATAACAGATTTTGGTGATTTTGTAATTGAAAAGATGTTGTTAACACAGTCTCTATAGGACATGGAAAGAAAGAAAAAAATGTTTTCAGCAAAATGCAGTTATGTAAAATGTCATAAATTAAACAAAAAACAAAAATTTTGGCAAAAAAACCCCAAAAAAAAATATTATGGCACAGTGCAGAAGTTTGGACAACATACAAAATCAATTACTTATGACAGCTGTTGTCATGCATCAGATCTAATTAGCCGATTAAGGTCTAAAACCCTGTAAAAAGAATCTGAGACTTTGGCACTCTTTGGGTGCCCAAACATTTGCACAGTGCAATAATAAAGTTTTGGCATAAAAAGTTTTTATATTTTGTATATTAATATTTTGCAGAAAATATTGTGGATTTTTTCCATGTCCTAGAAAGACTGTGTTAATATCTTTCCAGTTCGAAAAATCACCAAAATCCGTTAATCAAAGGGTGCCCAAAATTTTGCATTTGTA
>JBBIGC010000018.1:17083135-17106635 GCA_037576955.1 Lepidarchus adonis
TATATATATATATCAGTAATCAGAAAGTGATCCTTCCACTCAGTGCAAATTAATTTCAGCTGGTTCAGTCCCAACTGACAGCCTAAAAAGGTGTCTCATAACCAAGATCTCACACCAGAAACGTCTGATAAGTAAAACCCCAGAGCGAACACAAGACCTACTGGTGGAACTGGTTACAGAAAAAATTCTAAACTACTAAAGGTTCCAGTGAGCACAGTTGTGGCCATAATCTGGAAGTGGAAAGAACATTTCACCATAAATCGGCCATGACCAGGTGCTTCTTGCAAGATTTCAGACAGAGGAGTGAAAATATTTATCAGAGGAGTTGTCCAAGAGTCAAGGGCCACTTGTAGAGAGCTTCAGAGAGACTTGGAATTAGCATGTACAATTGTTTCAAAGAACATAAGTAATGCAGTCAACCGCCATGGCCTGTGTGCACGCTCACTACGCAAGACTCCACTGCTCAAGAAACAGCATGTTGAAGTGCATTTAAAGTTTGCTGACCAACATTTAGACAAGCCTGTGAAATACAGGGAGAATACGGTCTGGTCAGATTAGACCAAAATTGAACTCTTTCAATGGCAAAAATCAAACCATGTTTTAAGGTCAAAACACACTGCACATCACATCAAAAACACAGCATACAGCTCTGTCACGCTTTATATAATTGAAGGAAAGATAAAGGGAAAAATGTACCAAAACATTATTGATCTGCTGCTATGGTTTGATTTTTTTGCATGTGTGGATTGAATGGGTCGTTACAAACATCTGGGGGGAATTTCATGTCAATAGCAAAATATATTTACTTAGAAAATTGGTGACGTGTTTGATACATATTTTACCTGCTGTATATTAGTTACTGTACACAAGTGTGTGTACAACAGTTTATTTAAAACACTGCCTTTAACAGTTAAAAAATTACAATGTGTCTGGATTAAAAAATAAGAATTTCATAATGCATAACTTGGAGCTTTTACCTGAACTGCAGCTGGTTGAACATGGTGTAACTACTGAGAAGCTGCTTGATTGCGTAGTCTTACTACCCCTGCATCCACCACACCATGGCTGAGGTTTACTTGTCTCTGCTGCCAACGGGGATGCAAAACACTGAGAGAAGCCCTGACTCTCATCCGATTCACAGGGTGCACGAACTGAGGAGTAGCGAGTATCCCATAATCCTTCATTCTTTTGTGACTCTGGGACTTCTGAGTGAGTCACTGCGGAAGGGAGAGGGAGGGAGCCGTGTTTGTGTGGGCAGCAGTAAGTGTCCTCTTGGGGACTGAGCTTAGAAAACTGATGAGTGAGAGAGTCCAGAGAGCAGCTGTGAGAGCACAGTGGCTTTGGGGCGGACAGATGCGAAGTAGCTGGAGACATTACGACCATGCCAGACCTGCCACAGGCATTCAAGCCCAAATGCACATCCTTGAGATTTTTAAAAACCTGATGGAAGAGACAATGCAACTCAATACAAACTCATTAACTTAACATCAAGAACACAGAACTATTTCAATTTTGAGTAATGGTTAAAATTAATATGTGGGGCCACTAATTAATACTAGATTAATACTGTGTAAAATTTGTATTCATCTCAAATGTGTGAGAAATGTAAACATATCTAGCATATCAGCATCATGTGTGTCATGTGCATACAATGTGTTGCCACAAACTGAAAATTTACAATTTAAAATGTTATGAGCTTAAATTCTTATATTAAATTGACAAACATTGCAAGAAATTTTCATCAAAACAAAAGTTATACCCCAGTGGGTGGGAGAATGTAAGACAATGTAAGACATTGATCAATGTCAAGAACTGTTACTTAAATGTTAGCTTTCTTCACCTGCTTGTCATTGTTTAACCTGCATTAGTTGACTTAAATCACTTGTGCACACACAACAGTCACTCTTCCTCAAGGCAGAAGGTAGGATAAAAACTCAGTGAAACACATTTAGCAATGATTCGTTTTTAAACAAATCATTTCCTATTACTGCACAAAATATATAAATCCAAGTGCTTTTAATGAGCCATGTGTATTTAGTAAAAAAAAAAAAAAAAAAACCTTTCCCAGCACAAATTCACAAGGTTTCAAGATTATTGTATTGGAAATGCACGAATGCAGCTTAAATTTGAGCTGAACTGTATTGAACTGCATTAAAGTACACATTTGAGAAAGGTATTTTACTGAAACTCCAAAAGCTTCTAATAAGCTTGACATGAACATGTTCTACTAAGTAAATTTGTTGCAGAAATAATTTTTTTTTTCTATGAACTGACCCTTATTTCCATATTAGGTTTGATAGGTTTAGGTTTAATATTTGTGTCAAACAGAATTGATTCCCTGAGATAACTACATTGATATCAAAATAACTGAAAACAAATAATAAAACATAATATACAACAGCTGTAGTAAAATAGAAAGATTCTATCCTACCTCAGTCATTTGAGGTCTTTTTTTCCTCCGGCGGTCTAAGCAGCGGCACGCCAGCTGAGAGATTTCCCTGGAACCATGCGGGATAGGAAGGGCTTTCGTCACCAGCCGAGGGTCCAGATGCTTCTTCCAGATGTTCTCAGCTGCCTGTGCAAAGGCCAACTCCCGAGAATTCTTCCCTTTACTGATGCTTTTCCCATCATCCTCCACTTCAGACACCAAGTCTTTCTGTTAAAACATGAACCCACTATAGCGTTTGTCTTTTAATGTTGGTTGTGTCTGCAGTGCGTTAGGAGTCTCACCAGATAGACATTCTTTGCCTGGCCGTTAGTGTCCAAAGCTCTCCGGCCAGTGAGAACCTCCAGCAACACCTGTAGGCCAAGATAAATCAGTCAAGTAGCAGATGAAACTGCGTTGTGTGGTGCAAGTTAAATTACCAGAATATATGACCCAAGACTAGAGCAGCATCTAATTATACATTCTGGTTCATCTTGGATCAGCACTTCCAGTTCCCTATGAGCAAGCATTAGTGAATAATGATAATGGATCACGTCAAAAAATCTAACACGTTTTTGCATGGAGGTATAATAACAACATCTATTCATCAGCCTGACATTCTATATCTACTGATCAGTCTGACTTTTCTATTTTTTTTATATACGGACTATAAAATAAACAGTGAATCTTCAGTAGTGGTTAAAGGGTCATTCTTTAGTTCATTAAGTCAAAAGTGGGTTGCCTCATCCTGAAAAGGCAGGTAATCTCATGAAGCTGACCTCAGTCACTTAATTATGGCCAGTTAATGCTTTTGTATATCCCCTACAACACACTTTAAACAATGACAGCTCATACCACTCCAAAGCTGTAGACATCAATCTCCATCCCCAGCTGGCCATCTTTTAAGTACTCATCAGGCAGGTATGCCAGAGTTCCCCGCACTGTTGCTGTCTGGGCTACACTGCTGGTCTTCCCTGGAGTTCTGCTGGGGTTGTGACATTGTCGCGCCAGACCAAAGTCTCCAAGTTTGGGTTCCAGGTGTTTATCTAGAAGGATGTTAGAGCTGAAGATAAAAATAAATAAATAATTGTTCATACATTTTAACTCAAAACTGCAAGTTGGACAACACTGCTGTCCTCAACTCAACTCAAAACTGCAAGTTGGACAACACTGCTGTCCTCAACTCAACTGGGGTGTGATTCCCAGTTTGGAGACGCATGCTATATTTAAGAGTCGTTGGGCAAGACTAACACTTCATTTGTATTATGATTCCATTGTAGATCACTCTGGATAAAGAGTCCAGCTGCCAATGTGTATATGGTAATACTGCCTAGTTAAAAGCTACTGTACTATGGACTGTATATGGAAAAACAAATATTTAAAAAAATATTAAGAAATAAGCATCAGGGGATATTGCTTCGGGATCAATTAATTTTTTTTCTGCTTTCCACGGTGCCGTATACATCAAATGACCCCAATATACGCTGATTTTCTCTCTTTCCATAATAAATACACAATAGTGATTCCAGTTTAATAAAAGAAATTATTTTCTGTTTCTGAATTCATCTGGACTGACCTTTTAATATCTCCATGAATTACTGCAGGAGAACAAGAATGGAGATACTGAATGGCATTTGCAGAGCCCAGCACCACATTCAAGCGCTGTGACCAGGAGAGGGCAGCAGTATTCTGAATGACACAACCAAACAGGTTAAAAAAGTAATTTCTAGGTCCTACCAGTTCAGAAAAGAAAAGACAGACATGAAAATACTTATCTTAAAGCATATTACTTGAGTTTTTCATACATTTAAGTATATTGTCTGTATAATCTTACTAGCCCCAACCCAATTTTTTTTACTAGGTTAGGAGAAACTTGTCACAGATGTTTTTTGGAGGCTGTGATGATCCACTTGTCTTACTTCACAGTGCAGCTGGTCCTCCAAAGAGCCGTTGGGCATGTAGACATATATGAGACAATGTGCTCCACCTCCTACACTATAGCCAACCAAGTCCATTATGTTTGGGTGTCTGTATCTGTCAAGGAGAATAAAAGGCCTAAATTAATTTTCTGTTAGGACAAGATCACGGTGTCACTTAAGTGCAAAGCAAGAAAGAGGTTACTTAGATGAAAGCCTAATGACTAATGCAATGCAAGAACAACTAACCACAACAAAAGGAGGAAAAAAAGCAGAAGACTTTCAGGTTTTCTGGCCTGGGCCATCATGTGGTCTGAACAGATTGAAAGGAGGATTTCAGGTGGGCTATGTTCCTTTCTGTGTTTTTGTTGACACAAAAAATTAAAAACAGGTCATTTCTAAGGTTAGCAGTGACCTTCAACATGGAGAAATGAGTAGAAACATCAGTAAAGAGAAGAAAAAAGCAAGAGCAGGATGAAGCTAGATGCTGCTTAAGCTGCCAAAGCAAGCAAGGAAAGTTAAATCTTCTTACTGGGAGAGTCTTTCCACCTCAGTCTTAAAACTTTCCTTCACTACACTCCAACCCATATGGGAGTCCTGCTTAAGACAAATACATTCATATTAATATACAGTTCAAAGACACATGACATGCACATCCAACACTAAAGTAAACAATGCTGAAAAACAAACGCCAAATATAAATCACTTTCTGCCAAAGCAAAATACATAACAGCAACAAAAACACTGCTTACAGTTTCACATTCATCTAATAATTCACTCAACAACTTGCCTCTTTCAGCCTCTTCACTGCACAGTCAGTGTTCTTCAAGGAGGCACGGAACACATGACCAAAGCCTCCTTCCCCAATCTGCAGGGCCGGCGAAAAATCATCTGTGCCACGCTGCACTTCTTCAATCGGCCAGCACAGGACACCAGTGAACGGAGGTGGGTAAGCTGCATGGCTCTTGCAAGAACGCTGCCAACAAACATAGTGGCATATGTAGAAAATTATATGTTCCTATAAGTATACAGGTACATCTCAAATAATGAGAATATTGTGGAAAAAAGTTCAATATTTCTTGACATTCCTTTCAGACAGTGAAATCCATATATTATATTGATTAATTACACTGAAATGTTACAAGTGAAATGTCAAGCATTTATTTCTTGGAACTTCAACTCCAAATTCTTGAATGGATTTCTTGTGTATGGAGGCAAATCTGATCTCCCTCATTCAAAAGTGAGTACCTCATCTTTAGCAGCCTGCGTTGACTGTGAGTCCGAGTCTAGATCCGGGGGTGGAGGTCCAGGTTTAGGCAACAACCTGTTCTCTACACACACATAGTCAGAATAAAGTTTTAATAGTTTAAGGTTTAAGATTTAATCTCGATTGAGGCGTTTAGTATCCCATACATTAGGGCTGCACAAAAGGGACAAAATCTTTTTTGCATAGGTTGCATATTGTAGCTTTCAGCAATATTGTGCAGCCCCCACACACACGCTCGAAAAAAGAAAAAAAAACACTACTAAAATGACTTAGCATGGCATTACCATGACTAGAAGGCACCTGGATTATGCCAGTAGTAGAGGCAACCAGTGATGCTGGAGGTGTGCTGTAGCAGGGAAGGTTTGGCTGTGGCAGGAAGCTGGATGGAGGTGAGACTGAGTTAGGCTGTGGATTACGTCTCCCTGGAGGAAAATGAAGCTGCTTAGATGAGGTTTAGATTGCAAAGAAATCAAATATCAAGTGCTCACACCTATGCATCTGGCCTTATAATGACAGAAAAAAAAAAGTAAAATACACTGCACAAAAAGTAGAATATATTAGGGATGTCCCAATTTAACCAAAGACTGGTACTGGGGCCAGTCAGGGCATTTTAAAATGATCAGGATTAGCTCGAGCATGAACAAGCCTAAGTGTGATCCTTCATTTGTGTCAGTTGTCTCAAAGATAATGTAAATAGAGAGCTTTGTGGCAACATGTAAGTAAAATGTCAGCAGTGTGAAAATATTTGAAACAAAAAATGAAAGCAATCCAGTGGCCCACGTAGTATTTGTCATGCAAGTATTATGCAAGCCATTAATATAATTTAGGCTGCATTTAATAATAATTTAAATGTAACCAATTTCATACAACACCTTTTTAAAAAATTGATGGAAAGCAAGTTCAGCAAGTGTACACCTGCACATGACACAGCCCAGAACTACATGGGAGGGGAGACTGGTCAATGACCTGAAAACAGCTGGGACCACAGTAACAAAAGGTTACTATTAGGAACACACAATGTCATCATGGATTAAAATCCTGCAGTGCTCAAAAGGTCCCCCTGCATAAGCCAACACATGTCCAGGCCCGTCTGAAGTTTGCCAGAGACCATCTGGATGATCCAGAGGAGGATTGGGAGATTGTCATGTGGTCAGATAAGACCAAAATGAAACTTTTTTGAATAAACGCCACTCGCTGTGTTTGAAGAGGGAAGAATATTGAGTTGCATCCCAAGAACACCATACCCACTGTGAAACATGGGTGTGGAAACATCATGCTTTGGGGCTGCTTTTCTGCAAAGGGGACAGGACAACTGATCTGTATTAAAGAAAGCATGAATGGGGTCATGTATCGTGAGCTATTGGGCAGCGGCATAACCACAAATTTCTGTAAGACGAGTACAACGCAAGTCGAAGACTTGGACTTCATTACTGCCCCCACAAGTAGAAACACAGCATTACAGTCTGGGCTACAGGTTGGTGTTCAACAGAGGCTAAACAAATGCACATTTAATATCATACTGAAGTCAATCAAGTGCCGCTACAAAACCCTTAGGTCGCTGAGCGCTTTTATTTATCCAAGATTTGAACTCCTGTGTGGACAAGGCCTTAAATCTGTTGTTCGGAATGTACTTTGTTGTAGCAGTCCTACAGAGAACGTTAAAGTACACTTGACTTTAATGTACTGTGTGTTTCATGAGAAAATATATTTAATTTTACAATCTTTTAGCAGTCAGTTATAGGCCTGTAGACTATTCAAGAGGGGAACCAAGTAAAACAATTGATTTAGAAATGTATTTTATTTTATATTGTTCATTGTTGGAATTGTCTGAACAATTTCCAACTTGACTTGATTCAGTGCCAAGTAAATACTTTAATAGTTTTGTAATTGATTTATTCTTTGAAGCATGAACATTATGCAATTGCAATGTTGTGAGTTTAGAGAGGCAAGTACACAGTCCTAGCCATAACAGCAATGTTACCAGAATTTTTTCCCGCCAATTTGTTTTGATTTTCAGGCAAAACCTTTATTTCTGAAAAAAAAAAACTTGGTTTTAAGGAAAGGTTCTTTGATTTTGACTGATCCGAACAGTTCTACATGCTAGTCAGCTCTATCAGTATATTTGACAAGGTCATGAGCTACAGATGAGGGGAGAATATGGCAAGCAAAAAGGAAAGGGATCTTAATTCAACTGCTGAGCCACAGCCAAAGTTGCCTCATGTAAGCAGAGCAAATTAATAGCACACAGCATGATTATAAATGGAAAGTATATATATATATAAAAAAAAGTATATATTGTCACTTATGTTACAAGCCAAACATAAGTTTTCGCTGTCTACACAAACACTAAAAACAATGTGCAATTTTTTAATGTAGATGAAGGCCAAAAAGCACAAAGTTTGCATTAAAAAATACAAATAATTGTATGTGTAAACAAGGCCTCAACAAATAGTGCGGGTGACTGAACTGTCAAGCACAGTCAAATGGCACTCAGAATAAAAGGTGATGAAGCATTTCATGGTCATTAAACTCACATTTAAGGATGATGTCTCGTGGCCGTAGGAGCCCCAGGTATTGGAGGAGGGCCAAAAGTTCACCAACTGTCCCATTCTTACAGCCCCATTTGTGCATTAGTGTTTCTGTCCGCCTACTGCTTTGCTCCACAAGGCGCAGTTCAGTCTGATCAGATATTACCCGAGAAGCTGGGTTGGGAACAAAAATAAGATATCTGAGGTGAAAAAAAAGTCAGGAAATGCTGCTAAAAATATCCAGTTTGAATTCAGTTATCAAATCTGCATTCAGTGCTAAAAGGTTGTGAAGTGCCTTCTATTTCCCTTCCAGCTGCCAAGTCTACCCATGAACAGACTAAGAAATAACTTTAGCTTAGATGCCAAGTTGTATTAGAAATTGTAGCTCCTGAAGAAGTTTGAGTGTTTGTGGGTATTTAGAAGCTTAAGTAAATTTTATTGGTAATATTGACACATAAATGACACTGATCACAAAGACTTTGCTAACCAAAATATAAGTTATTAAAATTAATATTACTGAATAAAAATGTAATCAAATTTTTAAAAAAGTTTATTGGAGCCTCTATAGCAGATACCCTGAGAGGGAGAGAGAGGGGGGGGGGGGGGGTTTGGGGAAAAAAGTAGAAAGACAAAGGAGACAGAGAGAGGAGAAAGAAATAAGGAGAGATTGGGGGAGAGAGACAGACAAACAACAACAACCTTGTATTTAAAAACCATTAGGAAAAAACATTTTTGAAGAAAACAGACAGAGAGACAGCAAGAAAAAGTGAGAGAGAGGAAGGGAGTGTGAAGGAGAGGTAGAAAAATAAAAGAAAGAAAGAGTGAGAAAACAAAGAAAGAAAAAAAGTAGGAGAAGAGAGAGAGGAAGGGAGAGAGAGACAGACAGACACACAGAGAGAGAGAGAGAGAGAGAGAGAGAGAGAGAGAGAGAGAGAGAGAGAGAGAGAGAGAGTTTGGAGAAAAAAAGAGAGTAGATAAAGAAATAACTAGAGATTGGGGAGAGACACAGAGAGACAGCAAGAAAATAGTGTGAGGGTGAGATAAATTAGAAAGAAGAAAGAAAGAAAGAAAGAAAGAAAGAAAGAAAGAAAGAAAGATTGTGTGAGATGGGGAAGAAATGGGAGGGGTGACCGAGATGAAGGGGAGAGAGAAAGTAAGAAAGAGTGAGAGCGCACTAACAGTTTACGTATTAACAGTGATGGATTATTTTAATTCCTCACACTGAATCTGAACAGATTGGAACTGAACCTACTGGCCTCTAATGTCTGACTGCTATGTATGAATGGTAAATTAAATCGTCAATTGAAAGCCCAATGCTAAGTCAATGTCTTAAGAATCGCTTTAGACAGCTGTTCGGCTCATAGGGACGCAGTCCCTGAAGTTAGGCCGGTGTCTTACACAGTCAGTAGCGAGCTCACCCACAGCAGCCGACATGTTATTTTGGAGGGTCAAAGCAAGATCGTTGTTTAGCCATCAAGAATTTTGAGGGGTTTTGGCCAATTTGTTAACCTAATGACAACCAGTCTGTTAAGCAAATGCAGCAGCTCCAAATAAGTACATTATCGGTGTAATGTTTTAGAAAAGATGAAAATTTAGATCAACTAGCTAATGACGTTATACGGCTAGCTAACGAAGTTAGCCAAAGCTAACTGACCAAACCAACTCTGAACTGTTAATGTGTACAACGTGTACACATATGCAACTGACAAACCTGAAATACAGCAAAAGCAAATTATTATTGTCAGAAGAAGCGAAAATATGGTCGTCGTACCTACAAAACTGATACAAACGCTTGATATCAATCGCGAGGAGCTTGCGGTTATCTTACCAAACCTCTGCCAGTCTGAAACAGGGAGCGAATCCATAACTCCTGTGAATTCATTCATCCCAGCAGCCGGGAAGTCGTAGAGATATTCGTGGTTGAATCTCAAATCCGACATTTCTAGTGCGGATGAGTTAAACACAGAAAGAAGGCGGCAATAACTGGTTTCAGCAGGTACCGCACACATCCACACACGAACGAACTTTCTCCCAACAGCAGCAGCAGGCGACAGCGGTGAGTAATCCCCGTCAACCCACCTGACACGAACTCCCGGACTCTGCGTGACTGGACGGGGAGAATTAGCAAGTTTGTGTGCTCCCAAAGTAGCGCCATGTCAGGTTAGACATGTTTTTTTCAGCGCCGTGTAGCCCAGTTTATACACTTCCTCTTTCCTCGCTGAAGTTAAAGGCTGCGGACCCCGTGCTCCACGCGCATCAGTCGTAGGGTGTCGTGTGTAATACTGTTGCATTATCACAGATTGTCACAGCGCTTGGTTTAACGTGATTAAAATTAAACAGGTAAAATATGCTTAAACATATCTTTAAGCAAGCAGGCTATTTAATATCACTAAATCAGTGCGGCTTAATGTGAGTGCGTGGCCAGGTTTCAATATTGCATCACTACCCGTGTGGGTGGGTTAGGAGGAGTCTTTCAATATTATGAGCTGTGATGATACAGAAGTGGCCAATTAAAAAAAAAAAAGAGATACCAAATTTAATATGTACATTACTTATTTTAATGCTTCATGAGTCACATGAAATAATTACTAGCTATAGAGAAAAAAAAAACAATGTATGTACAATGTACTATACATTATCACTATACATTATAAATCTGTTCATTTGTAGTGTTAAGGGTTTGACACCTGAGTTAACTATTCAGCCAGTTCCCAATTTCTGGCAATGAGGTGATTTTGATGCATTAGCACAAGAAATGCTCTCATCTGCAGGGCTGCAGCCTCCCATGAACCCAGTCTGTTTTTTAAAAACAAATTTCAAGCCATAAATAGTGAGTTCAAACTGTTTTACAAATTTACAAAGGAAAGCAAACATATACCTATAATGATCCGTTTACTCACTATTATAAATAAATCTACTGATGCCTCCTTGGCTTTACTTCACATGGGATATTGTCTTGTCTTTACAGAAAGCAGTTAACATGAATGGCTTTGTTAATTAAAATGTGCAAATATCAATGGAGTACCTAAACAAGGGCATTTAATTGAAAACAGCAGGTACATTGTCAACATTAATTCTTTTTTATATAAAGAAATATTTTATACACTGCCTACATCGCAAAAATTCAACATGTACACCTTCAATCTTCTTTTTTCCTTGTACACATTAGAAAAGTGAAATCCTCAAATCATAGATATATATTTTTTATTTCATGTTAAGCCTAACATCAGTTTTTGGGCAAGAGGGGGAGAAATGTCAAGGCAAATGAATTTGCACTTTCCACTGAAGAAAAAAAAAAAAAAAAAAAAAAGCAAATGGAGTTGATCCTCTTAAGTGGTCGTCACACTAAATTTGTGACACACTGAAGCAACTGTATCTACAAGCTGTGTGAAAAAAACATTTTAGACAGGAAGAAGGTAAATGTTGTTTACTGTTGTGTATCTGTTACATACGGCAAACAAATAATACAGTAACACATTACTATAAAAGTAGACACAAACTATACTTTTCACTTTCAGGAAGGCAAGGACTTAGCTTGGCAAATGGTGAGTAACCACTGACACCTAGGCTGTAGGATTGTTTGTTTAAAATAATATTTTTTAGATACATAGTACTACCCATCCCTTTTATTTAAAACTAAATCAAAACATAGGAAAATAAAACAGCAACTTCGGACAACGGTAAAAAATACATACAAAACGTTAATGGGTGTCCTGCCGGGAAACATACTTTATAAAGTGCAGATCTTTAATTCATTGTCACCAGTCATGGTTGGACTATTCCTTTCATAAAATGCAAAATTGTGGTTGGAAGATACTGTTTGAGGCAGGCTCTAATAATGAATAACTTGCAATGTTAAAATGAAGAACATTTCCCGACAAACACACATCACCCAATGTGAGACACATTCAACATATCAGGGATGAAAAATACCAAGATCCTATTACCTTTTACATAGTCAATATTGCCCAAGTACATTTTCCTAATTTATTCCAAATGCGGTTTTCCATATGAAAATAAAACAAGGCAAACATATCGTTTTCTCTATAAATCCTTAACACACCCAAAGCACTGAATACCAACAAGAGGCAAACACAGGACTCAGAATAAAAATACAACTACGGTATAAAGATAAATTTCTATTACTGAAACTTCAAGGCACAAGACTATGTTAAATAGACCATGAACTTTCTACCAATGGAGTCTGGAACCTTTTTTTTGTTGAACTTGTGACTTGTTTGACCTTCATTCGTCTTCCTTGTTGTATCTGAAGTTCTGTAACTAAATTCATGTAGATACTGGTTAATTTGTACTTCAGGCATTCCTTATTCAGTTATACTCCCCCCTTCAGATAAATAACAGTGTACACAATCTAGAGACACAAAAAAAAAAGACAGAACGCAAATCTGACCTACTAAATATACTATTGCTTTTAAGGTAAAATATTCTACTCCCAACATTGGCTTAAAAACTGAACATTAAGATCCACAAATAATAATTTACTTTGAATATTTTTGCCACTGCATCAGGGATATAAGTAAAAGCTTTTGGAGCCCATGCGGAACCATCATCTTTGATCGGTGAAAACAAAAGTGGAAAAGAAGAGGGGAAACTAAAACTTGGAAAAAGTGAAAACTAGTACTGTCCAACATAACGGAAGTTTTTTTTGTTTTGTTTTTTTAATCCCTTTGGGTGTTTTTTTTCTATTTTTAAGACTTTTTTATTTGTTTATTTTTACTGAAGTGCACAAATAGGTGAACTTATCTTTTCTGAGCATGTACAGCATTCAGCTCTTGCGAATCTACCCTCAGATTTTTGGCCAGTTGGTTCGGCTCAGCTCTTGAAGAGGAGTGTTGTCCCGAAAACATTATTACGAAGAATAGTAAAGGGCAAGCAATGTACTACCTTCTAATGGCAATCATGCATATTGATACATGTTCACGTACATAGCATGTATTTTTTTTGCCTACAGGGACACAAGGACATTCCATAGCATATTTGTCTGCCAGAGGCACAAAAAACAGATAAATAAATGTATTTGTCTTCTTTTCTTGTAGGACTCCATTTTTGACAGTGGGCATCCGAGTGCTACAAAAGGCATAAATTACTGTTCGTAAAGTAGGTTACATGGATACATCATCTCTATGAAGAAGACAAAAGGACCAGCTGATGAGAAATAACATAGAAAATTATGATATTTTATAGTTACAGCAAAGATTAATGAACATCCTGCTTGTGATAAACAACCAATCAGCCCATCGTGGTTTAACATCCATTTTGCTCGATTGGGATAAAGGTGTTTCTTTTTAAATCAAAGGCCACCTTGGTCATTTTCCCTCAAAATAAAGGCACTACCCATTTCATGGTTTTCATATGGATGCAGCGTTGGTTGCCTTTCCTCAACATTTGTTGTTTTATATTGGGCTATAAAACATGTCAAATGTCAAGTTTTCTTTTTTCCCTTTTTTCTTTCTTTCTCAGTCCAATTTTCCTTTGCTGCACATCACGGTGCTTTACGTGTGGTGTTAGTCATTTTATTTCCATCTCCAACTGTGCTTGCTTACTCAAAGCTGTAGTCCCCCAGCCTCCTCCTACGGCCTCCTCTCCCAGGTTAGTCAGACCAGGGAGACGACATTTAGCACATGTAGGTCAGCCACATCGTCTGCCGTCGGCTAAGTGAGTGCTCAGTGCTCTGTCTGATCGGGCTATGTGCATCAGAGCTCACAAGCAATGATCCAGGAAGAGATTTTCTACATTTTCTGTATAGCATATATGAACAGAATGTGTAGATCTGACCCGATCCTGGTCCAACTAAATGCACGCAAGCCCCTGGACAGAGGTAAGCTAGTGGTACATAAAAATGCCTGAAACACCAAACAGTTAAGTGAGACTGAATGCAGAGTAAAACAGATTGTGCCTTTCCTGCAACAAGGCTTTTGCCTTCATGACAGTGTTTTTTCTCCTCCGCTTTAGTCTGTTTGAAAAAAATTGCATAGCCCTTTTCTCTAGAATGCAAATGCTCTAGTTTCTCTTTGCCCCTTCCCCACTTGCTAGGGTCGAGGTGGAGAGGAGGCCGAAGGACGAGGGCGGATGAGGACCACTTATAATCCTTTGACAAGGAAAGAAAAATCACATTCTTGTAGAAACCTTGCTTGAAAGAAAAATGTGTGGACTTGGAGATTGTCAAATAATCTAAAATCTACAGTTAGCTAGAAAAGATTTGAAAAATCTATAATGAAGCATTCACTATCTTAAAGCCCACTTCAGAAAATGACTGCAGAATTGTTCTGTGGCATGCATTTTCAAACCCTAACACCAGCACACACTACATGATCCTAGTCCTAGTGCACTGAACCCAGGGGATTCAAACTCCAACAAGTGCTGAAAAACATGTCGAATTCTCACTGATTTGGCTTTAATCAAGTTTCAAAGGTATAAACGGTTCCAAACCTCAGTGAGAAACACACATGAAATGAAGAATAGTACTAGATGTCAAACAGTGCCATTCTGTCCAAATTCACTTTGTGAATCTATTCAAAAGACAGAGCTGCACAGATGTGCCACTTTTTCATTTACCCTAAATCAAAAGAATTATATAAGTGAAACTGCTCAATGTTGATTACTGGAAGTTCCTCATTGCACGTAGATCATCTATGGCCAGACAGGATGTACAATCAAAGACTCTACTCATCAATTACAAATTGTCAACCTTGCAGCTTTATGCTATCTTGAGTGTAGTACACAGCCTAAGACAAAAGAGGAAAAAACCCACAAAGTAATCCACACAACTAATAAGATACCTTGCATCTACTATGAGTATGCAAATTCCACTCTTGTCTAAAATAAGCTACAACCTCCAGACAGGAAAAAAAAGAAGTGTGTGAATTCATGTGAAGCAAACCAACAGAACTGCTAAATATGACAGAGGGCCTCTTATCTAAATAGGTCAGAAATCAATTTTTATATTTGTAACATAAGGTGCTTTAAATCTATGAAATAAAATGTGCTGTTGTTAATGTGTGTATAGCTTTACCTAGCTCAAAAACTTTTTGATCAATATTTCTTTTGGGATCTACTTTCATCCCAAGTCACAATCAAACATCAAAATCTTAGTTCACTTATTTCATTTTTAATTGCCACATTTGATCACAAATCTCCTAACTTTTTTTTTTTGGTTGTCACCAGATATTTGCGTTGCTCTGTACAAGAATCTTGTATCTTGTATGAGAATTTTTCAACAAAATAAATGCATTAGATCACAAAACCTATACCAATAATACTATGTTAAATTTAAACTAATCAAACATTTTGAGTCATTAAAATGCCCCTGGGAAAGCATGGCTGTAAGGCAGAAGCACTGCGCATGGCTTGATGAACCCTTGTGTCAGATAGAAAGCTTACGTATATAAATGCTGCAGTAAACAACCAAGCCTTTCCCCCATTAAAACCTGGAGCACACCAATGAAGTGTCCCATGTGGACTGTTGTAGTAAATATAGCATCTACCGTGTGTTGAATTCATATCCCCATGTTTAAATGGAGGTGGGGTGTGGTTGGGTGTAGTGGGGCATTTGATAATTTGTATATATGATAATAAAGAGGGGGTGGGGGTGTTTGTGAAGCCATGTACTTCAGAATTTCATTTCAATGGTTCTTTTATACAAACTGCTCATTTCATGCACTACTTTGTACTGTGCTTTCATTTCCCCCCCTCACAAATACTTTTGTGCTTTATCCTCCCCATAGCAAATTTTAATAGAAAGATTTTTCCACCATTGCACACCTTCCATCTGGCTTTACTGAAACGGGTGGCAAGGTTAATTACATTACTCAGCATTCAAGAAATTTCTTTGCACATCTCTGTACTTAAAATACCAGCGGGGCAGAGAAAAAGACATTTAGGTTCAGAACTCAACCAGCCATCCTAAAGCATGATTGATGTCTCAGAAATCTTCACAGGCAAAAAGGACAAAACGCATTCGTCTTACCATCCTGCAAACCCCTCCAAAGGGACGTTTTTGTCTGTCACTGTCTGACTAGCCTCTCTGCTTTAAAACGGTGTTGACAATGCTGCAGCATCTTGTCCATACTTGTGTAAACAGGTGAAGAAGTTCTCCCCCCAATTCTCCCCCACAACCCCTACTTAGTCAGCGAGACTGCCTTCATTCACTACTAATAATCACCTCTAAAAAATGAAGTATAGAAAGACTCGGATGACAGTAAAACAGGACGACTTGTTAGGGCTGAGTGAGGCAATAACTAACTCTGAAAGCATTTTGGCAGGGAAAGACTAGTTTTAAACTCGCTTCCCCCAATAAACTATAACTTGTGCATCCATTGCTATTTCAGTGTCTTGCTATTTTCCTAGAAGCTCTGACGACAGTATAACACATGGTTCCTACACTTTTTATATTAATATAAACAACCAAAAACGGGCAAATTAAAAGAAATTGTCTTAGATTTCATGTGGAAGCAGTACATCAGCGACAGTTATCGCCCTGCATTCAACTCACAAAGAGAACTAGACACAACAGCTGCCTTTTGTATAAGTACGTTTACATTTTTTTGTGTTTTTCCTTGGTTAGAAAAAAAAACAGAAGAACCTAAAACAGAAATGACTCCTCCTCCTGTGAGTGCCTCTATTCCTGCGTGCAAACAGCCATCGCTGCTGATTGGTCAGTTTGTCTGTCTGTCAGTCAGTCAGTCAGCTCACGCGTTCACTCACAGGTGTCCTGGACTCCACCGTTTCTTCCCGGCTTGGTCTGGGAACGGCGGAGGGAGGAACAATGTCTCTCAGCTCCTTCCCCTCCCCCGTCACAGTGCCATGCTGCTGCTGGGTTCGCAGCTCTGCAGCCACCATCTTGCCAGCTGAAGGAGTGTCTCTGGGAGCACGGCTGTCGGTTCTGGCCTCCTCCCTGCAGGCTAGTGGCTCCTGCCTGGGCCTTGAGGTACTCAGGTCCTGGGGCTCATTCTCTGCCTGGACAGGAAGAGGAATAGGCGCTGGGGGTCCCCCTTGCATGGAGTGCCCGAGGGAGAGCTGGTGGGCCTGTGGAGTAAAGGTGGAAGGCTCCATCACTGGCAGGTGATGTTGGTGATGGTGGTGATGATGGTGAAGGTGTTTGAAGTGTTGCCCTCGCTGATCTCTCTTTTTGTGGCTCTTCGGTCCACTGCCACCACTTCCACTGCTTCCATTTCCGGGATCCTGTCCTTCCTTGTGCTTCCGGCCCGAATGCTTGTGAAGCTTTTGTCCTGTTTCTGACTCAGTGGCAGCAGGCTGTGCCATTTGCGATGTAGGTCTCTTAGCTGCACTTGTGCCGCTGCCAGGTGAAGTCTCCTCAGTCATGGTCGTAGAGGACCCCTCAGCTTCCTCCATGGTCTCCCGTGTCTTGCGCTTCTTGATGGGAAGAGCCTTTTCTTGCACAGGCTTGGCCACTGCTTCCTTCTGAGCTTTCTTCTTGGCCTCTGCCGTAACTATGGCAGCGGCCGCATACGCTGCACTAGAACCTATCCCAGCCGTGGACTGTGTGGCAGAGGCGGGTTTTCGGCCCCGTTTCTTAGGGGCACTCGGTTGCTCTTTTTCTGCTTTCCTTTTACGCCCCGGGCGCAGTTTGGCAACTGCTACTTGCCCCGAAGGGGATCCAGGTTCAGTTTTGGGTGCAACAAAGGGCATCTTGACGAGAAGTTTTCCTGGACTCTTCTCTACCACACGTTTTACTGCCACGCCTTCTGTGGCCTGTCGTACCTTTCCGCTTCCCTTTGGACGGCCCCTTCCCCGTCCAGAAGGTTTGACCACTTTTGGCTTCTTTGGTGGCCTCTTCTCCCTGCGGGAAGGGCTACCTCGCCCTGTGACTGTAAAGTCAAAGTCATTTGGGTCTGTGGTGGTGTCCCCCACCTTTTGGAAGTATGCCATGAGCTCCACTTTGGAACGGAAGGCTTTCCCTTCTGGGCTAGAAAAAATAATAATATAAAAAAAGTGTTACTATATTATTAAGAGAAGACAATCTTGAGAAAAAGTGTGTATGCAAGAAAATGCTGAGATGGATTAAACAAACCCAGTCAAAATAATAAATGAATATTAAAAAGGTCTGTGCATCACTCATATTGTAAACCTCGCTATGCTTAAGCACAACCTTTAATGCAGCTGACAGAGTTGAACAAATCGTGTGAGAACTGGGATCCACCATTCCACACTGACCCACAAACACCTTATCCATCATGTCAAACTAGGTAGTACAGCAACACACTTCACATAGCACTGAATTCAGAATCAGAATCAGAAAAACTTTATTGTCCCTAAGGAAATTGCTTGATTTCCTTGCTTAATTGCTTAAGGAATTACTGAACTTTAAAGTGTAATCAGCCCCCACTGCAGACTAAAACACATCTTTCACATATCGACTGGCAAAAAACAAAAGAAACTATAACTACATTTCTTATTACTGTGTATTTGGAGCTCTATGCATTACTTAAGCTAATAGAAATGTAACAACCCATTTAACATGAAAATGTGTATCATAAAGATGTGACAATGCAACAGGGGAAGTAGGCATTCTATTATTTCTATTATCCACTATAACTGCATGATTAGTAAACATGTTTTGCACCCATATGCAACGCTCTCCAACATGTTGTCATGTTGACACACTGCTTCTACTTTTTAGCTTCAGACTTGTTAGTAAAATATGTGACAGCATGGATTCAGTGCTCATTTTTCTTCTTTCAAATTTTGTTCAAATAAGTACTCAACTGAGAACCCAGTGTGATGAATATCAAAGGTATGGCTCACTGATTATAAATAAATAAAGAAAGAAAATTAAAGAAAATTTAAATAAATAAATAAATAAATAAATAAATAAATAAATAAGATAGGCTATCAAAGACCATCAGAAGAAGTTGCTGAAATTATTAACCTGTAATAGTGACATTACATTAAATAAAGCCATTGCATTTAAACACCAACAGTGAATGAAAGAAGAAACAGATAGCATATTTATCATTCTGAGTACTTATTACTCACTTGATCAGGTAGACGTCAAATTTGCCAGCGGACCTCCCAGACTTCCGCTGTTTCAGCTTGCGTGTCCAGCCTTGGGGCAATGAGGGATCATCATACAGTGGACCTCGGTCCCGAATGATGGAACGTCTCTGCTTGGCTGAGGAAGATGCTTCTGGAGTGCTAACAGCAGTTCCAGCAGCAGAGGCAGAGAGCTCTGACTGTCCTGCCTCCACTTGCTGTCCGTCATCTGCCTGGGCTGGGGCCGTGATGGCAGGGGGCACAGAGACAGTGGCCTCCGCTCTTTCCACATCCTGCCGCTCCTTTTTGCTCTTCTTCTGCTTCTGTGCCTTCTCTTTAGAACCCTCCTGGTCCTCCCCTTTGCCCTCACCTCTGGTGGCAGCACAAGAGGAAGAAAGAGTTACAATGCAAAGACAACACAAGTCAATTAATGGCAAGAAATTTGCAGATGCAGGTTATAACTTTCCATTTTACATGTTCAAATGAACGCATTTCCTTTCAGTTCACACAAAGCCACATTTAAAAGATGGGGCATCAAAGTCTCCAACAGAAAAGAACTCTTTGACCACAAACCGCATCCTGACAATGGTATGAGTATAATCATCCTGGGGGTTTGAAAAGTTACTCTTGAATTAACACTTTCAAAGGAACAACAAATACTGATACTGCTTTCAGTTACAACCGGCCATGGATATATAGGGAAACCAGCAGCATTGTTTTACTACAAATTCTAATGCAGAGTAAGAGTGAAAGGACTAATAGGACTTGTGCAGCAAAAAAGGATTTAGTCAGTGACCAATTGTGCAATTGGACTAACTATGGGAGACAAAATGATAAAAAAAAATCCAGAAAATCACTGTCTGATTTTTAAAGAATTTATTTGCAAATTATGGTGAAAAATAAGTAAGATTTCTGCTCTCACAGACCTGTAACTTCTTCTTTAAGAAGTTCTTCTATCCTCCACCTGTCACCTGTATTAATGACACCCGTTTGAACTCATTATCAGATTAAAAGTCACCTGTCCACAACCTCAAACAGTCACACTCCAAACTCCACAATGGCCAAGACTAAAGAGCCATCAAAGGACACCAGAAACAAAATTGTAGACCTGCACCAGGCTGGGAAGACTGAATCTGCAATAGGTAAGCAGCTTGGTGTGAGGAAATCAACTGTGGTAGCAATTATTAGAAAATGGAAAACATTCAAGACCACTGATAATCTCCCTCTGGGGCTCCACGCAAGATCTCACCCTGTGGGGTCAAAATGATCACAAGAACGATGAGCAAAAATCACAGAAATACACAGGGGGACCTGGTGAATGACCTGCAGAGAGCTACTTGTCGTGTTTAGAGGAGAAAGAATGCTGAGTTGCATTCAAAGAACACCATACCTACTGTGAAGCATGGGGGTGGAAACATCATGCTTTGGGGCTGTTTTTCTGCAAAGAGACCAGGTAAATGAAAGAATGAATGGGGTCATGTATTGTGAGATTTTGAGAGAAATTGAAGCTGAAACATGGCAGGGTCAGCATGACAATGATCTCAAACACACTGCCCGGGTAACAAAAGAGTGGCTTTGTAAGATGCATTTCAAGGTCCTGGAGTGGCCTAACCAGTCTCCAGATCTCAACCCCATAGAAAATCTTTGGAAGTCAGTGTTGCCCAGCGACAGCCCCAAAACATCACTGCTCAAGAGGAGATCTGCATGGAGGAATGGGCCAAAATACCAGCAACAGTGTGTGAAAACCATGTGAAGACTTACATTCTGTCATTGCCAACAAAGGATATATAACAAAGTACTGAGATGACCTTTGGTTATTGGCCAAATACTTATTTTCCACCATAATTTGCAAATAAATTCTTTAAAAATCAGACAATGTGATTTTCTGGATTTATTTCTAATTTTGTCTCTCATAGTTGAGGTAAAGCTACAATGAAAATAACAGGCCTCTCTCATCTTTGTAAGTGGGAGAACTTGCACAATTGGTCGCTGAAATTTTTTTTTGCCCCACTGTAGATACTTGTCTAAAAATTATAGCATCTTACTCAAGTAGCTCAAGTTCACAATCCATGGCGATATGTCTCAGGCATCCCAGAACATAACTGCTGATCTGCATAACATTGCCCCACTTATTAATCTTATATAAGTATATTAGTCTGGAAAATTACAGATTGTTCTAACTCCTGAAGGTTAGAATCATGTGACTATCATGGCCTACATGTCAAAACTTTCACCTTTCTCCCAAATAAATTAATAAATACATTTCCATATAAAATAAAAAAAAACATAGACTATAATCTACCATACTACTAGATTCTACAATATATCCTTTTGCAATGATGAAGAGGAATACACCATCTGCACCTGACATTCCCAGATTTATTTCTCTGTAACGCTTTCAAATGTGGCAAAATCACACTTAAATATTCCTAAAAATGTTTGAACAAGGATTTCAGACAGCATCAGGACTCAATGAATATTAATGATTAAATATTGAAGAACCAGACAATGATGATTGTAATGAGGATAATGGTAACAACAGCTTAAATCTTTCTACAGCTGTTCCCTAGACACCTCCTCTCAAAGAGTGATAATTGAGGCCAACATGATGATCTGAGAGAAAGCCTAGGCTACTACTCAAACCAATATGTAATCAAATCTTTATCTTAAGATATGGGACACTCTCTGGGTAACTCAGCATTTAACTCAACCAATATACACCTTACAAACTGCAAAGCATAAACTAAAATGACAAATTAATTTGTAGCATAATTTCTAAAAAGTAAAAATGTTGGTTGTTCATGGGTATTGTTGTGGGCAATATAAAAATATTTAACATTATTTTGATAATATATACTATGCCCCAGTATGATTTTAGCATTTCATGGATATAATCAGTACTTTTTAAAAGTACTGACAACTGAATGTTTCATAAAAAAGAAAGAATAATTCATTCTATCCAACTGGTCTTGGTGCAGTATTGAAAAAAAAATGTTTATAGGGTGTAGTATTTTAAATGTTAAATTTAAATTCTAGCACTTCATTTCACAATCATAACGTCTAAAAATACATATTTTTAAAGTATAGGAATCAGAATTTCCCAAATTAGTCATTTTCATAAAATTAGTAAGCATGATGTTACATGACGTTAAGAAGAGCATGAAAGGCTTGAACTGGGAAAATACCTTTTATAATGGAGCAGCCTGACACGAAACTGAAAGTTAGCAATGATACTTAAAAGCTTTAATACAAGAGGAAACAAATTCTTTAATTGTGACCATGTATAACTATTGAATTGCAAATGCTAAAATTATTTCAGCAGGTACTAATAACTGGGTGTTGCCAGCCTGCTTTGAGTGGTCTGTAGTGAAGTTACGGTCTCATTTGTATCATTAGTGAGCAACAGGAACGTCATGGTTCACTTCACACAGTGGGCAGCTTGTCAAAAGCCACCACAGCTTCCTTTGCTACATGTACATCATAAAAAAATTATAGCAGACAAGTGCATTTGTGGTCATGCCTTATTATGGAGGATACTTGTCAAATAATTGGTAAAAACATTAAAAACATCCTACATTTTATAGACTGGATAAAATGCTTTTTTACCTGGACTAAATGAATGTTATTACACCTTTTGTTAACACACATTCATACTTGCTACATGCTAACTTCATGTTTCACAATGCACTGTGGCTAGCCACACAACTAGAGAAGTGTAAATTAAAAGCTCAGTAAAAAAGTAATTTAATGTAACCGGCATGCTTCATAAGGTAATTCATACACACACAGCTAGGAACTTGTTAGTGCAATGAGACCTTTTTTCCTGTAGAACACCATGGTTTTTTATAATATTCCATTTACATAGATCTATTAAGAAAAGTATAATCTACAATGTACAAGTTTAATCCAAAAGTATTAACTTTTGTGTGTGTGTCTTGTCATTTATTTCCCCCCCAAATTCAGCTTGTATGGTTCTATGTACAACCTAGTGGACACTGTGTAAATTTTGTAACAATTCCAATATGTGATGACTTGCAACTCAGTTTATCCATATTTTGTTGGTAACTGAACACAGATACCATCAAATGTTGAAACAGAAAAATGCATTGTTTGTTTTAAAGAATGCTTATTTTGAATTTGATGCTAGCAATTTTAAGGGATAACAAAAGACTGGAAATGTTTGTCATGGTTTCCACTATGGATGAATCCACCATGGACGACCTCAAGAGGCACAAGCTGAAGGTATTGGAATGGCCATCAGAGTCCCTCATTTAAACATCATTGAAAATTTGTGGGTAGATTTTAAAAGAGCTGTGCATGCAAGACGACCAAAGAATATTACAGAACTAGA
>JBBIGC010000018.1:17106819-17132480 GCA_037576955.1 Lepidarchus adonis
ATAAAATAAAACATGGGTATAACAAGAGTCAAAGTCAAAAATTAATATGGAGAGAGGGGTTCACTACTGTGTAAAAGCCTCTGTGACCAAATAGTGCCACACTTTAAGAATCACGTTCCTCAAAAAACTGTCAGAAAACTGTCCTGTTCTGATTACACAAAATGTAAAAGGTTTTGGAGCAACCTATACTACAACCCAGACAATGGCTTTTTCAGAGAACCATGCCAAACCGCAATCTGCACATATTACAAAAGCACGACACCAGTGTCTGGGTGCTGAACAGGTGCAGGTGTGCAGTCCAGACCCGTCACCCATTATAAACATTCACGTATCATGAAATGAAAAATGCTATTTTAGAGAGACCGCAAAATGTTGATGTACTACTGAAACAAATGTGATAACATTTCACTTTCAAATCTCCTCAGTTCCCAAATGTTTACAGAATGATGAGGTGATGCCTCACAGTAGTAGATGTACTTGCTTTGCAAATCATCACATTCCATTTTACTGCATTTTTGGGCTTGTACCAAAATAAGAATTAATTAATTTTTACATAACCATTTTCCAACCCTCTTTATAATGCTTTATCATTCACAATTAAACAGGTGGTTTTACCAGTGTGCCTTTAAAATTCATTAACATAAATGCTTTTCTGATTGGCTGTCTGGTATTAGTCTAAAAACACCTAACAAACACATTTTCAATGCCATGTCAGAACCATGCTTTCACTTTCAAAAACCACATCTGTGTGGTCGTCACATATGGTACGAAGTGCAGCTGTATGGCTGCATAGTAAAAGTCATTAGGAATGTACGACAGCAGAGGAATCATGTCAGTATCAATAGAAATTGCTTAGAAACGTCTGTATCAGACAGATGTACAGATCTGACTGCGGTTTCATATTTGCTGTACTCCGGAAAAACTGAATGTTTAGATGACTTCTTACAAATACATTTGATATTTTCTGTAATGCAAAGCCAGATAGATATTATTACAGTGGGTTTTTTTTTTTTTTTAAATGTTCATGCATCAGCACTGGCAGATTATATACATGAAAAACACTGGATATTGGCATAGGAAGAACAAAAATCTGTTATTAAACACAGGTCCAACAATGCCCATATCAGCGCATCCCTACTCATTTTAGCCCAGATAACTGCACTACCTGCTTAATCCAAGTGTTTGTGAAAGATAATGTGACGAATACATCCCGAAAATGTCAGGAGATAAATGCACGGCGCCCAAGAAGGTCCTCAACGTTCTGCCACATGTTGTGGGCCACTCAGGTAGCCGCTAATCCAACCCAGCAGTATTACTCTAAAAACACAAGACTGTTCACATGGGAGTGCCGTGTGCGCTCACACCCCAGCTCATCCTCCCAAGAAAAGCCTCTGACTGTCATATGCATCAATCCCTGTTGTAGCAAGAGACAAACGCAGTACAGTCCTATGAATTTCAGCTAGGCAACTTACAAGATGCGAAGATGGGTAGCAATACAGTGCGGATAGCCATGGAATAATACATAGGATGCAAGCGGTCTGCTTAACTTGCATGCATGTGCAAACTTGGATGTTTAAGCTACGTAAATAGGAAGCATATTCGGGTCACGTGTGATACCAGTCTAAGTTAGTGTTTTTAGGACTAATATTGTTAATGCAATACATAAAAATAAAGCTTGAAGAGATTTCTGAAACAAAACCTAATTTCAGCCTGCAGCTGTGCAGCGTCAAAACTAGCAGGCTGGCTAGCTAACTTACTTCCAACTAACGCTACAGTGTCCGGACAGCCACTGAAGTCTACCCGCACTCAGAATTTGGAAACACGAAATGGTAAAAACAAAGAGACAGTGTGTAGCAGAAAACTGACAATAACGCGTTAAAGTGTTTCAGCTAAAAACACGCGCGCGCGATGATATTAGCTAGCCAGACTATCTCGCAAAGAGTTGTGTGTAAGGTCAGAAACACACCTCCTCTCGCTACTTAGCGGACTAGCGAGCAGCTAACAGCCGCACAAAAGTATTTGCTATGATCATCCATGATCAGGGAAAAGCTGAGGGGAAATACAAGTGACGTATCCTCAACGCCTTTCTAGCTAACGGGCTAGCATGGTTAGCACGGCTAGCTAACATTATTATTATTTTATTTATTTATTTTACAGCCCACAACAGCGGTAGCTACAATGAATACTGCGCAACAGCAGCAGCGATTTTTTGCGGCACCCGACATTTGAATCAACGGTTCCTCGACGGTTTAAGTCGTTGAACAAGAGCAATTTCGCACTTACAGTCTCTCCTCTCCGCTCTCCGCGGCGGCCATTTTTTTTATATTTTATTATTTAAATAAATAAATTTCCAAAAAATCACGCAACATCTTTGTGGGCGCCCCTCGCCCTCTCCCCACTCCCTCTTCTACACCATCGCTTCTGCTCCACATCTCGCGAGACGTGAGCCACAACTGAACAGCGCTCGGCGGTGCCTCTCGCGAGAACTAACGCAAGGCAATCATCGAAGAGGAATGTCTAGGCCGAGCGAAGGGGACACTGCAATGCACGTCAGAATAGCTGTCCAGTATACTGCTAGTGGTCTTTTAGCTCACTTGCCATATTTCTCTGTGGCTCAAAACGCTATCAGAAATTTAGAACTGATCCTTAGCATGTGGTTAAAATGTAGTACCACTGTTTTTTTCACTTTGCATATAGGCCTGCTGTATACATAGACAGGATTGTGCATGGTGTGACTTCAGCACAATCAATGGGCAAAGCAATAACTTAATCATTGTTGGTATTGGTTTAGAATTATTTTTTAAAAATAATGCCTGGTTTGCACAGGCACTTGCTCAAATTCACTGGCCTACAGTGACCCAAGCATCACGTTGGGTAGTATTTGGGGGCAATCATGGCTTAATACATGGAGAAGAGGGCTTGTGACTGGAGAGTCACCACCTTGATCCCTGACACTGGCAAGGAAAATATGGGAGCTGTGAGTGAGTAAAGCCCCTTGCATATCCATGATAGAACTGTTCTTGGGCAAGGCTCCTAATTCCCTGGCTGCACCCTGAGCACAGGCGGTGTATGTACATGGGTGTCACAGGTGGGTTAAATGCAGGGGACAAATTCACTGCTCACTGTTTACATAATCTGAATAAAATAATAAAATATCTTAATGGTAGAAAATCCAAGATCATTAACACTAAATTTTCTGTGTGCAATGTTAACAAAACATTAACCAAAAACACCATTGCTCTGTTTTTGTATTGTTCTATAACCTGCAAGACTACACAACCAGTTATGTAATTTATTCTTCCCATTTCTTTGACTTCCTCTTCTAATTACACTAATTTATGTTATAAATATAGAAATATTTGTAGAAGTATTCATTTGGTGCCCGTCTAATATGTTTTTTCTTTTGTTTTTGACGTTTTTGACATATTTGAAAGTCTTTGACAATTTGACCACATCAATCAATCATGATTATTTTAAAGATTAATCCCATTTTAATTTTAAGTTTGCCTAATCAGCCTACTGAGAAACCTCACACTATCAGTAAGTTGGTCAGTGTGAACCAACAAAGTGACCAATCCAGAATGATGACACACATGATTCAGCTTTTCTGATCATCACAAACTTTAGTGAGTATGTTTAAGAAGCGAAATTACCAAACTGTCCTGGGCACTAGCCCTGCAGAACTGCACTTGGGCAACCCTCCACTAAATTAACATTCAGACTCATTTAATCCTTGTTAATGCTTTGTTGATGAATGTATTATTGTGCCATCCTGTATTCAAATAGAGACAAATAAAAAATATTATAATTCCCTTTCACACTTACACATCTTGAATCATGCCATAAAATGTTCCATTGTTATATGTTTATCACATTTAAAATTTTACCCCAATTTATATACAACTTTATTATAATTAATGTGAAAGTGGGTATTTGTCATTGTAAACACACACGAAGTGCACCAGAATGAAAAGTGTCTGTGTTTAACCCATCACACTTGGAGAGCAGTGTAGTGGGATGGTACCTTGCTCAAGGAAACTCAAAACTTGAACCTGCGACCTTCAGATCCTAAGGTCCTAACCACTAGGCCACAAATAAACAAGCATGTGACCTTGATCTGATCTATATTTACACACATTATTTTATGCAGGACTGTTATTATATTATATTATAATTTTTTGTTAGTATTTTGTGCCATTTGTCATATGTTTTGGACACAATTGCCTACACTAGATTTAAAACACTGATTTTCTATTATTTAGTTCAACTGTGTTTCATTGTGTTTACATTTGCAAATAACAGATTATTACTAAATGTGTTTAGTATTTGTTTTATTCTATTTCTTAAAAACACATTTCTATGCTCCTCTACGGGAGCAAGTGTTTTTGTTCACAGTTTGTGAGTAGATGGAAAATTCCAGTATCTATTACTTAAGCACATGGAGAAGAGCAGATAGTTACCAAATCCAGCCAGGTGGCTCTGGTTCTCTGCTGTTGTAGCTCCATGTTTGGCTCTGTACACTGATATGACTTCACTACCTTTTGTTCAGAGGAAATCCACTTGAGGTAGATAGAAAGAAATGTTTCAGGGAAATCAGGGGTATCTAGTTGTATCCACAAAGACACTGTGTAGTTAGAGGTTTTCATACTAACAAAGCAGGTGCTTAAGCTGTGTTTTCATGTGTTCCTTAATAATAAATGGTGAAAAGGTGGATTGAAGTTAGCCAGATGCACAGTGCACTGCTTTAAGGTAAACTTAAAGATTTTAAGGTACCGGTAAACTGAGAACACTGTGTGTGCGGTAGCTGTTTACTGCAGTTACATCCAGCTTACACAAAGCAGTCACTGAGCAACATATACAATATTCAAACGGTCTTAATATTAACCAGAATAACCTTTATACATAATTTAGTGTGAGTTTGATAGATTCAATTCATATTTAGAAAGTTCACCACATCAGCTTAGCATGCTAAGCTAACGTTAGTCAGCTATTTATGCCTATCAAGTTTAACAGTGTAAGCCATGTCTCAAAGTCTTTTTCATCAGCAGGATATGTAATAACTAGGGGTATAAATTCATTCCTTCATTAATCCAGTAATTTTCGATATCTTAAAAAGTGCACCAATTTGATACTGGTTCAACACTGGGTTCTGCAGTTAGAATGAAATATGATCTGCTAAATTACCATGAGGTCACACATGCAAACAAATTTTAACATTTTATTATTTAAGGTAAAATGGAACTGTCATAAACAAAAGCACTAGTCACTCCACACAGTAAAATTAGGTCAAAGTAATTGTGAAATCAACACACATGTTGATTTTTTTGCCATTGGCATACTAGAATTCAATAATAAATCTATAAATAAATGGATAAATATATAATATCTGCATTCATAAAAAATACATTCATGAATGAAAGTTAGTTGCTTAATAAAGTAAGTTCGTATAAATGCTTCCTTAAAAATACAAATATTGAATAAAAGAAATTGGAACCACCTGTGTTTGTACTATATAATGTGCTCTCAATTGTATATTGTATATTGTATAGTCTATTTTTTTGTTATATTGGGTCCCATATAATGTATATTGTGTGTTGCAGCTACATTGTAGTTTGTTTAATCCATTGTATGTATAGCATATATTGTGTATTGTATTGTGTTGTATTATATAGTGTTGTCTATATTTCATGTGCATTGTCATTATGTACACTAGAGAAACACCTCTTGGAAACAAATTAATTGTGTATGTCCACATACTTAATAAATAAATGAATAAATCTGATTCTGATTTTGAGGCTGGTGATAATAATAGCTACCCCTCTGTTACAGAAATTGCAACAGTGCAGTAAACCATGCTGTAGGTCTGGTGCTGTTCTAATACACATTCATTCTATTTCATCCTCCAGACACTTTACTACGCACCGGAAAGTGGATGAATTAACGTGTGAACCTTTTCCTCAGATAGTCAGCTTATTTAGGTAGCTCCCTAGCCAGGTGGCTAACTTCGGCCGAAGCTGGTGCTCTTTTTGTAGGGCTACAGCTAGATTGTTACACCGCTAACTGATTAGCTGAATCAGGTATGTTGGACTGTTCAGTTTGCGTAGTACCTAGGGAGCAAGGAATCGATTTGGGACAGAGCCACTAATCAGTCCAGTGTAGTTTAATTAGACGTGGGCGCGGCCTACGTGCGTGTGCCTGAATGTTCCAGGAGCACGGGGGCTCGTTGGCTAAGCCTCGCCATGCGTGTTACTGCAATACTGTATGTCTGCTTTAGCTGCAGTTTCCTTTGCATCGTGACTGCTGATAAAACTTTAGAGGAGAAAGGTCGCGATGAACTGCGGAAGGTGCGTGCGCTGGCCGTGCAGCCCCGCTACGGCGAGTGTTGGAGCAAAGCTCTGGAGAAGCTCCACACAGGATGCAGGGAGTTTTCCGCAGATATGCAGAGCATGATAGCACTGGCCTTCACCCACTGTCACCTGAGGAGGTTAGATCTTCATAATCGAGTACTATACTCATTGGTTTGACGAGTATAGTCGTGATTCAAGAAAGGTGAAAAAAGAAAAATTAGATTTCATTGAACAATAAGATCAAAAATAGGCAATATAGAGGTAAATAAAATGTGAGTAAGTTCACCTTCAAAAGACACAATTATATTGTCAATTGCATGTAAATAATAGTAGTTACATGACAACAATACATTAGCATGCTGGATAAAAAAGTTGAGAAATACACAGATATTTCAAGAAATAAACATCACTGCTGGTTTCCTTATGTGCACTGATATGCCATAACATTAACACCACCTGTCTAATATTGTATTGATTCTCTGACTTAACGCATTAATGTTTTGTGCAACAGTAGCTTCTCTTTGGGATCCAACCAGACAGGCTAACCTTAGCACATGCATCAATAAACCTTGGGTGCCCATGACCTTGTCACATATTCACCAGTTTTCTTTACTTGGATCCTCATGGTTACCCATTTTTCCTGCCTACAGCACATCATCTGTAAGAACTGACTGTTCACTTGCTGCATAATATATCCCACCTTTGTGATAAAACAACTGGATGGCTTTTATTATGCCATTTACCTGTCAGTGGTGTTTCTATGGTTGATCGGTATGTTGTGTATATATCTCAGGTTTTTTGGTTCCACTTGTCTACACCTCAAACAGAGTTCTTCCACTTTAAGTTGGGACAATACTATACAAGTTCTTGGGTTCAAATGCCATGTCTACCGTTAACATTAACTTGTTTGTGGGCTGCTTGTATCTCTCTTCCTGTATGAATAACATCGCAGCAAATCAGGCAGTGATTGGTACTGTGGTCCAGTAGTGTGGTGTCAGTTTGGGAGGTGTGTCTGGAGTCAAATCTTAAATGGGAAGCTTTGTACTATTTAGTATAAAAATATACTGTTGTATAGTTTTCAAATACAGAACTCTTACTCCGGAGTATTTATTTAATTTTATTGCAGATTTCAGTTTAATTCCACAAATAGTTGTAGTGGGGTGGGCGGTAAAATCATGCTTCAACAAAAGTGGACTCACATCCTCCCTCTGGTTTGTGATACCTGTGAATGAATGTGTCCATCAGACTTTGTTTTGCTGAGATAAACCCTCTGTCGTCATGAGATCATTAGGAGAATGTTAAATCGGCAGTGTGGACTTAATTGCTAACTATTATTGCTGATATAAATATATTTATTTATGTGGGTCACTGTGGCAGCTGTACTGCCAGTGTTTTTAAGTCTCTATGATTAGCTGAAATCTGTTGCTGGGGTCTCTAGCTCAGGTATTCTGCCCAGGTCGGAGTTTCAGTTTAGCCACAATCTAACACACCAGGAGCATTACCCAGGTGGGAACTGTTACATTTACTGAGTTGTGAGCCACGTGAAATAAGTACATCCCATTGAAAAGGTTCATTTATTTCTGACAATTTATTTCTGTTTGTACAAACAAACATTTTACCCTGTTTGATACAGTGCTTACAGATAAATTGATATACTTAAGCAATTCAGATAGGAAAAGCAGCTTTTTCAATAATGTATTCAACCAGAAATCATTAGGTAATATTCTTCTGTGGAGAGAGCAAGTACACCATTGGCATCAGAAACTAGTGTTGTCCTTTTTTAAGCCATTAGCCATCCTGCTAGTGTGCTTAGCATCTTTATCCTGCTGAATGGGCCACTTCCAGTTTAATAGCAGCTTTTGGACAAGTGCTCTTTGATAGAATGCAGAATTCCTTGTTTGAAACAGTTACTCAACCATTTAGTGATTAGTGATTCGTGATTTCCGATCATTGTGAATCATTCATTTGATGGTAGAAATCTATTGTTCCGTTAAACCAGGGATGTTCAGCTCTGGTCTTCAGAGGGGTGCTATCCAGTGCAGTGTGGCAATTTCCCTACTTAAACCAGCCTTGCTTGCAAATCCAAGAATTAAGCCGCAGCCTGTCTGTTTAAAAAGAGTGTGTAGCCTGCGTGCAGTCCGTTTTCTCACAGATAAATGTTTAATGCTTTTCATCATAGGTCTGGCCGTAATTTTCCAGAGTGCCCTGAGGACAGTGATGTTAAAACCTGCACACGTGACATGGACCCTGTAGCATTTAACACCTACACTGAGTTCTTCACGCATGCCCACAGCATCTGCCATTACCTGCAGAGCGAGCAGTGGCAGAATCGGGCAGAAAACACCATCCACAGGTGCTCTACACAGAACATAAGGGCTTTTTGGGGAAGAGCTCTAGAGACATGGGGCTGGAAATAGCATGATGATTATGAGGGATGTGTTTCATGTAGTGTGAAGGTGAACTTGGGTTTAAAATATTTACCCTTTATTGTTTGCTTTTGCATGATTTTGCACCTCTCTGTTGTAGGTTGACCGAGAGTTCGGCTGGTGTGGCCGAGCAGCTGGCGTCCACTCAGCGCATGGCTGAGGATCTTGTAGAGGCCCAGAGCGTGGCCCTTAAATCACAGGAAACCATTCTGCGCAATGGAGAAGAGCTCAAGAACACCCTGCAGGATTCTACAAAAGGTATTTAAACAAAGTGCCTTTGTATACTTTCAGGATGTCGCTTTAAAGGAGATGAATTAAAGTGAATGCAATGCAATTCACATATATTTATCTGTATTTTTTAGTGTTCATAGAGTAAGTCACTTTCTGTTCTACATTCATCTCTTTTCTTTCTTTTTCCTCCATGTTCTTCAAGCTCTTCTTGGCTCTCTTCTACATCCAGCTCTGTGTTATGCAAGTTATGTTTTTGATTATGTTTTTAAATTGAATTTGTCTGTTGTTGTTTTCTTTTTTGTTATAATGCAATGATAAGCATTTCTGAAATAGAATATAAGCATTTAGAATACTTAATTATAATTATTATATTTACTTTACTTTGTTACTCCAATAAAATATTAGGTTTCAAATTATTATTAAAATGGAGCTTTCATGCAGAAGGCTGTATTTGGAAAGTGAAATTGTATGTCCTTGCAGGTCTAAAGGACATCTTTTCAGAGATGAGGCATTCTGTGCAGGAGCAGCAGGTGGCGTTTGCAGAAATCTTTAACCGTGTGGCTTTTCTCCAGAGTTTCATCATGTCAGAATCCCACACCCTCAGCTCCCTTTTCTACAATGCCCTGGGTTTCTGTGCATCCTTCTTGCTCACCTCCACCCGACGCACCTCCGGGGCCAGGTCAGTGAGTCTCTGCTTGAGTACTGGACCACTCACAACATCTTCTTTTTCTGGTGTAGAGCTGAGGTATATTGGAAGCATTACATTTTTAAGTTTTTGTAAAATAAATAAAAAATAATGGGGGACTGGGGCAAAATAATTTACTTGAGCAGTGGAAAGGGTGCGTTTGAATTTGTTACTTTATTCAGTTTAATGCAGTTTAATATACTATTATATTGTAATGTGTTAAAATCCATTAGTGTATCATTGATATGACTTGGCTAAGGATTGACCTGCATCATTTTGACCAAAATTGTTTGTTGGATGATGTAATTGCCTGGTGTGTCATTTTCCACTGAAACATCAAAAACATTTCTCCTAACATTTTTTCCTAAATTTCCAGATTATGCTGTTAGCTTGGAAGGTTCTGTTTGTACTTACATGGAGCTCTTAACAGATGGTCAATCAGCTTTAAATAACGTTTTATCCCTAAGGGTTTTTTTTAAACGTAAGCCAAAGGGCCCTGTCACTCCTCCTGTTTTTTCATTATGATTTGGCAGATAAACTGTTTCCGCTGGACAAAAGCAGACTTTAATGCAGTCGCTGCCAACTGTCTGGAAACCTGGCAAGGTGAAGATGACCCCCAGATTAGAGTATGATTGTATTCCAGTAGTGGACAGTGACAGGATACAATTCAGCATTTTTAAAGCTCTAACTTGCCCTTTTCAACCCAACTAGGCCTTTATGTTTAACTGATGTATTAAAAGGCTCATACCCTTGTATTTTTTTTATTCCCATGAAATCTGTTAATTATGTTTGCACTGGTTTATTTAGCAAAAACAGCCTAAAACTGTTTAACCCTTTGAATTAAACATGTTGCTTTAAAAAAAACTAATAATAAATTACAGTATTGATCAATGTTGTTAATTTCATGTTAGTTAATGCCTCTACATGGAACTTAATTATGATTTATTTATTTTTTATGCATAGTCTTATGTGCTTTTATGTCCGTATTTAACATATAACATATAACATATAAAAAACAAGACAGGAAAATGGGCTGTGTTCATAAGTTTGTGTTCCCTTTTGGCCAGTATGGCCTCTAGATTTTTTTTCTTCCCCACTCTTCTCTACCAAGTCCCTGCTAGAAACTTTTCTAGTCCACAGATATTCATTCACATTAGCTACTGAATTGAGTGTAAAACCCCTATTTAAGAATTGCACATGTCACACATCTGGATGCACTTATTTCTTTCTTGAAGAATTTTCCTGTTTGGACTTGTGGCTCTGAATGTCTTCCTGGAGAGGCTGATCTATAAGATGGTGCTGGAGAATGATAATGCAGGATATCATCAAATGGTGGGTCACCTGTAACTAAATACAAAATATATAAGTACCATTTATGGGTCCGTAAAAATATCTCTTGCAGTAAACGTATTGGTTGTTATTTGTGTTTTCCAAAGACTTTGAATAATCTCTGCACCATTCACTGCTCTGTAGGAGCGAGTTGCTACATTGGTCGGCTTTCTGAGAAAAGCCATGCTAGTGATCGGCGGCTTCGTTCTATTGTACTTTGCTATGCGGTTTCGGAACATTAGCAGAGAAAGTCTGGAGATACTGAAGGAGCTGAAAGAGACTCATTCTAATCTTCAGCATGCCCTGCGGAAAGCAGGCGAGTATTCGCTTTCTCTTGTAATACATTATGAACAGACCCAAACAGTTTCTGAATTGCATTCTGGTGTGTTACAGAACGTCTTTCAGGGTCTATGGAGGACTTGAGGAAGCAAAAGCAATGGAGTGGAAAGTGGGATCAGAAAGAAGACAGTAATTTGGTCATTTTGCATCCGTCTGGAGCCATAGAAGCCAATTTGCCATCATTTTCCTCTCTTCACAGCAGTGAGTAACTTTTATTTTTTCATTTAAGCTGCACGGATGCATCACCATTAGAAAATGCTGGATCTGCTGGTGGAGGAATGAAACTAAAAATCATTGGATCGGTATATATATGGAACAAATGCTTTTTTTATCTTGGAAAAAAGAATCAATTTGTTTCATTTGTACTTAGAATATTTGGTTGTTTGCCATTCATGTTCTGAGTGTCTAATGATTGACAGGCCGACAGAGTGAGAGCTTTGTTCCACTGGAAGCGCAGAGCACCATGGCGATTACCAAGAGAAGCCAGCGTCGCTCTTCTGGCTCTCGTATGCGCCCCTCTTCTGCTCTGGTCTACAGTGTGCTTGTAGAGGATAACCAGGTGAAAATCTGACCATGCTGTCAATTTTTCTTTTAGGTCAAGGTTTAGGCCTAGGAATATTTTTTTTAACATTCTTTGTCATTTTTATTCTTTCATTTTAGCAAGTGCAATTAATACAAGGAATTTCTCATGGTGCAGATGTCAATGTTCATTTCAGTACAATAATATCCAATATACAGATTTACATGGAACGGCACACAGTGTAGTGCAACATTCTTCATGTGTCTGGTTAATTGGCCCAGACTTCACAAAGGAGCTGATCATTCTTGATTCTGTTAACTGATTTATGCTTTGCAGCAATTCCTTATAAAACTGATTTGGAAAGTCAGCCCTGATTGGTCAGAAGCTTGGTCTAAGGGCTTTTTATAATAATCCTAAATTTATCTGCCTTGTAGGAGTGCAGCATAATTTACCATGGTGACGCATCCCTGCTAAGCTTACTGCCATGAGACAGAAAATCCAGGGTTTGCTTGAACCATGTTTAAATTTAACTGGCTAACCAAGAAATCTTTCTTTGTGAGACAGACCCCTTTTGTGTTAAAGCGGAGGGAAAAAAAATATGGTGCATAGGACCGTGACCTTTGTAGAAAAACAGGAAAATTGCATAAATGCCAGGACTATCAGAGATGAATTCTGTTAATGAATTTTGAAGCACTTTCACATGTTTTTAAAAAGACCACCAATGAAAATCCATACCCATATTTGACTTCCGCGTAATATTTTACCCAAAAATATCAGCCCACACATAGAGTTTCGTACAGTGGATCCACTATAGTTTATTATTCCTAAATGTTTCACCAGTTTCAGCCTGATCCCCTTGCACATTCTGAAAATTCCTGTCTAATTCCCAGGCATCTGAGGAATTCACTGAGACACTACCTTTATACCTCCCTGCAGTGTACTCACAGAGATCAGTTTCTGTTCAGTGTTTGAGTGCCCATCACAATCTGTAATCCCTTCCTAAGCCTCCTGCTCTGTCTGTATTGTGTTGAATTTACTTTGCAGCCGATTTAAACATTCATGTGCTGATGAGGTTTTAATGACTCCCCCACAGCCAAGATATAGCCTGAGGAGCAGGAAATCCTTATGTGCTCCAGATCCAACTGGAGAAAGAAGCTGATGCAGGTCATTCTGGGAGTCACTGTGTTTGTTGGTTGGGCGAGTATCCTTCCAGTGTCTCAAACCACTGTAGAAATGCAGACTTTTGACATTATGAACAAATTGAAACCTAAAATGTTTTATTGTACATTGGTTACTGTAAATGAAATTAATAAAATCATTTTAAATAGCCTTTTGAAATAAATGGTATAGGTGTTTTTGGTATACTGTTTGGGCATTGCACTGGCGACCTGTTTTGTTGCACTACCTCAGCAAGATTGCCACCTTCTGGTCAACTTCTGTCATTTCTTTTTCCTACCTCAATTACTACAGCTTATATGTATTGTAATTTAACACTGAACTGCTTGATATTGACAGAAAATTAGTAATGAAATATATTAGATTTCCTTTTAATTTCTACACTTTTTCCATTGTTAAATCAAATGGGAAGCATGTTCTGGATGTAATGATAGCTTAGTGTTGTGCTTTTTCATTATAGTATAGTATTTAAAAAATGTAAATATGGCAAAGGTTGCAGTGAAATATTGAGAATAATCCATAAATATAGACAAAACAGGTTCAACAAAATCAGCAAAAACAATTAAAATAGTGAAAACCATCTAAAGAAACAAGTTAGAGATTAAAGATGAATAATTAAATTTCAAAAACTGGCCAAGGGATAAAAGTGAGATACAAACTGGTGGTGCAAAATCATTAAAACCAGATGTTCCATTATTAATTAAAACAATAAGAACTTGCAGTGTAATCAATTACCTGGAATAAGGTAAGTATTACATTTCAACATAATGTTTAGTCGAGGAATTAAAGAATGTTTTGCCTCAATGTCCTTAACATTATCCTTGTGATATTAAAGGTTATTTCCCAAAAACTCCTTGAACCATTAAAGGTACTACAAAAAATGTCATATTGTCGCAGTCAATTCATTTGGTTCAGTTTAACATGAATGTATGTGTTTGTGGAAAAGTGGAATACTGTTCTGTTGTGAGACAAATTGAACTTTGAAATTCTTTGGGAAAACATGGATACCACATCATCCATACTAAAGAGGAGAGGGACATCTTTCTTGTTATGGAATTGTCCGCTTGACCAGCCGACAAGGCACCATCAATACTAAACATTCTATACAGTTCTTAGAGCAACATATGCTCCTATCCAGACAGTGTCTTTTTCAGAGAAAGACTTGTACATTTCAGCAAGACGGTGCTAAACTGCATATTACAACAGCATGGCAAGTAGAGGAGTCTGGATGCTTTTATGTATCTGTAGTCCAGACCTTTCACCAACCCAAAAACGTTCTGCACATCCTGAAATGGAACGTACAACAATGAAGACTCATTGAACAGCTAGAATCCTATATCACACAAGACTGGGACAACATTCTTAGAAGTCCAGCAACTAGTCTCTTTAGTTCCCAGATGTTTATGGATTGTTCAAAGAAGAGTGGGTGCTACGCAGTGGTAAACGTTTTTACTCATTTATGTTCTTTTGTGAACAAAATTTGCAAATTCTGTACATTCTGATTTAGCTTGAGTTTTACACAGCATCCCAACTTTTTCGAATCAGGGTTGTACCTCATGGGGATGGCCGGGTGTGTGTTGCATACCTTGGGAAGAGATGGTGCCAAGATACACTATAGGAAGGAAGAAAACAAGCCAGCAGATGCAATGTGATTCTCTGAGCAATATTCAGCTGGGAAACCTCGGATTCTAGCATTCATACTGTTGTTAGTTTGACAAGTAGCACTTAACTAAACGTTGTTGCAAATCAAGTACACCTCTTCATGGCTGTGGGATTGTCTAATGACAGTGGCTCCTTTCAGCAGGTTCATGCGCACTGCCATGCTGCAATAATTTTTTACATGTCAAATTTTGTTCTGTCTACTTCTGCTTCCAAAAGTAAAGTGACTCATTGAAAACCTTTTGTTTTACAGTGGCTTGCAAAAGCATTCGGCCCCCTTGAACTTTTCCACATTTTGTCACATTACAGCCACAAACATGAATCTATTTTATTGGAATTCCACATGAAAGACCAATACAAAGTGGTGTACACTTGAAAAGTGGAACGAAAATCACACATGATTCCAAACATTTTTAACAAATAACTAAAAAGTCAGGTGTGTGTAATTGTAATCTGATATTTTACAGTTATTCCACACTGGTTTCCCCCTGTGATGTTACTTGTGTTTGGTCTACTCTTCCTAGATTATTGCCTATTAATTTTAAGATGAGGCAACTTGTTTTCAGTAACTACTAACTACTTGATCTGATAATGTAAGACTGATTTCAAGTACTTATATGTAGAATTTAGCATTTGTGAACTAATCAGGCCATTGATACTAATCAGAGACTGATTTAAAGCATTTTATCTAGAATTTGGCGTCTGAGAACGTATCAGGACATGAACGCTAATCATAAACTGGTTGTAAGTACGTTTATCTAGAATTTAGCCTCCATAAACTTATTTCCAGCCCATGAACAATTACCAGACACTTACTAGAACTTACCACTTACTGCTAAATTCTAGTCTAGAGGTAGTTTATTTTAAGATAACTGCATGGACAGATAATTTCACTACTTTTAAGTCATTTTCTGATCGATTTAGGTGTTTTTATCTTAAATTTTGACCAAGCTTTTTTTCCGGGTAGGAATAGATTGAGAAACAGAACAAAGACTTCAAGGGAGACCTCCAGATCCCCCAGATCTCAATCCATATAAGCATCAGTGGGATGTGCTGGACCAACTAGTCTGATCCATGGAGGCCCTGTCTCACCACTTACAGACTTAAAGGATCTGCTGAAAACATCATGGTACCAGATATAACAGCACACCTGCCGATATCTTGTGGGATCCATGCCTTGCCGTGTCAGCTGTTTTGAAGGCAAGAGGAGGAGCTACACAACATTAGGCAGATGGGTTTAATTTTATGGCTAATCAGTGTATATAAAAGTGAGGAAGCCATAAGTAGCTTCTGTGTAATGATGGCCTACATGCTGTTAATAGGAACGACTAACTCCACCTTTTAAGAATCTAAATCAGCATAAACATTTACAGGAAATACCAGAGATTTCAGTAAGCCTGATTCCCATCATTCTGTGGCAGATGGAAGAAATAGGTTTTTTATGTTTCTTTAGCTGTGGAGTAATATTGCTCCATCCCCATGGGGCTAGCCATAGATTTTTGAAGAATTTAGTGGCCTCCATGGCCAAATGCATCTTAGCTTCTCTCATCAACATTGTTTCAGCACAACACACCTGAGCCAGGTACCTGGTGGCTGATACCTGACCCAAGATAAAAAAAAAAAAACGTCTGCTCTTAGTTAAATCCTTGCCATGGAGAGAACCCGTCTTAGTGTAAGCCTTTATCTTTACTGGTTCTTAAGACCTGTCAGAACAATGAAAAACAGTTTCAAGACCTTTGCAATTTCATTTGACATTCAAGGGTGTCTTGGATTGTCAGCTAAAATCCCTGCTCAAGGTATAAACGCCTTTTTAAATGCGGAATTTATACATTTATATATTTATAACTTAAAAATTGTGCGTCCCTAACAGTTAAGTCTCCAGCTTGAGCCACTGGAGCAATCTGGGTCAGATATGGAGAATCCATGACCTTTCTGCTCCTGTTTAGAGCCACTTCCCTTCCCTTCCTGCCCTCCCTGTCCAGCTAGATGTTTCATTTCTGAAATCTAAACCATCACCCCCCAATTAGGAGATCCTTCAAAAAGTGTACTTTTCAAAGATGTGTTTTTGAGAGGGAGAGAGACATTCAAATCCCTCCAACGTTTTTCTTCGCATCAAATTTCAAGTCCAAACCCCACAGACAGGGGAAAAAACCCAAATGAGAAACAGACTTTGGGAAAAGTAGAGATGGAGGAGGAGGAGAAGGAAGGGGGGTTGAGCTGAGACTTGGTTTCAGATGTCGACCAAGTAATGCGCACAGGAGCAGTGAAAAAACCAGAGCCAGAAAAAGAAAGAAGGAACGAGTAGGGGGTGAACGGGCTTTACGTTTATCGTTTTTTCGACTCCACATCTGTCGGGACTGTCGAGGTTTCTCCATTCACACACAAACCCGCAACCGGCACGAGGGAAATGCGCCTGGATTTAAGGAAACTTTCGGAGGCTTTCTGCTGTGAACCCGAGGAACTGAGGGCAGAAACGAGGGGGTTTGGGCTTTTTTGTGGAAGAAGCTGAGTGGGCACATTTTGAGGAGGTTTTCAGAGAAACAGACTGAACGGCGACGGGAATGGCCAAGTTTAACTTCTGTACAGCTTCAGCTTAGGTCACACTGTCGTTCTCCTCATTTCTGGATAAATAGTTGATAAAAATGGAATAGAAATGTACATTTCCGCAAGACTTCGCCTGCTATGGCGGTACCGTTGTTTTGTTTTGGGTCTTCTTCGCGAGTAGTTTTTATTCGCAATGAGCGCGTTAAAACCACACTTTGTTGATGTCTGACATAAACGGACAATAGTGAACATTAGCTCCTAAAACTACCAGATTACAAAAAGCGCAATTTTGTCCTAATTTTCCCACAAGAAATTAAACAACAAAACAGCCGTTACCGTTCGCCTCGAGTTCTGTATGCTAACTTTTAGTATTAGCTTAAGTGACCGATAAATGACCCTGGATCGAGCTGCTCTTTGATGGAGTTTTCCAGCGCTCAGAGAGACTTGCATTTGATTTTTGCTCTGGGCAGCAGCAGTCTGGGAGATAATTCCCTTTCCAGCTTGCTACAACCCCCCGTGTCCCGCCTCCAGGGTGAGGGCGAGCAGGCATGCAGCTGAACCGGCCGAGGAGCGCCCTTCTCGGCTACGCGGAGAGCCACGCGTCCTTCTCCAGTCAGTTCAAAACCATGCGCTTCTCCTACCACATCAGCGGGGGGCTACCGAGTCCCCAGCCAGCCCTGCGCCGGAGAGGTGAGTCCTGGGCTGTGTGCGGTGTACGTGCACCGAGATGGTGTGGGGGTTTGTGTTGTATTGCAGTGTGACTGAATGTTGTTGACGTGCGGAGATGGATGGGCTCGTTCAGCCGCTGCTGAGCAGTTAATGGTTCTTTCGAGGTGGAACTGCAACCCCCCTATGTCCTTGCAAGGTCCTTCTTGTTGAGGGTTGGAGGGGATTCATCTGATCCCCTTCAGTACGGCAGACTGCTCTTTCCTCAAGGACACCAAATGAGCTTATAGTAACATGCAGATGCTCTTTTGCACCTAGGATAGGGGTCTTGGGGTGAAGTGTGTTTTACTTGGTGGGAGATCATATTTTTCATTTGCTCTGCATCTGTCCTGTGCACATGATCAATTGTCCTAAACACACAGCTGGGCCACCTTCTGGAATTTCATGAATGAACAAACATGTATATGATTCATTTGAGCATTCAAGGACACTAAAGTGATGAAAACTGGTGAAATGCTGCTTTACCACTTGAACAGGTTCATCAGTGCAACCACAAATGCAGGGAAGATTATTCACATGTTATTTGCTTTGTTACAAATGATCCATACTGATCACGATGGGATCCTAGCTGATATAAGTAAGTGGATATCAACTAATATGCTGTGGCTCAGCCGTCTGATCATTCTGGTTAAATGACAGCACAGCAGCTGTCTGCTCTTGCTTCAAGGACACTAAATGTGGGGAAACATGCAAGTGAATACAAGGACAACAATATGACTCCCAGGTTACATAAATCATACAGTGAGAAAGACCATTCCTCTTTCTTATATACATTGATTAAATCCTATGCAAATGCCCCCAAACAAGAAAATGACATTTGAACAACCTTATTAAGCTACACGCCGAGACATCCAAATTACAGTGGCAAGAAGAAGTATGTGAACTTGGATTTTCATGGTTTTCTGCATTAATTTGTCTGATTTTCTTCTAAGTCAAGGGTATTGACAAATGTAATAACACGATATCAGATCTTTTTATGTCTTTATTGAGAACAAGCATAAACTCATACTGCTAGTGGTAAGTAATAACTGGTTGACCTGCCCCTTGGCAGCAATAACCTTTACCAGACGCTTCCTGTAGCTGTGGATCAGACCTGCTCATTGTTCATGAGCAATCTTAAGTATCTTAGCTTGATCATATTCTTTGGATGTCTCATGTGTATGGCTCTCTTCAGGTCATTCCATAGCATCTCTATTGGATGGAGGTCTGGACTCTGACTTGGCCACTCCAAAAGATCATTTTTCAGAAGTCAGTCTGTTCTGGACTTGCTTTGATGTTTTGAGTCATATGTAATGCTGGGCGTTCTTCACATATAGTTCAATCTTAGTTTAATCAATCCGCAAAACACTTTGCCAGTACTGCTGTGGACTGCCAGCATGCTCTATCGCAAATTTCAGGCTTGCAGCAATGTTTTTTTATTAAGCAGCAGCTTCCCTCATGGTGTCCTGCCATAGACACCCTGCTTGTTCAATGTTTTACATACTCCTGAACACAGAGCTTAGCCAATTGCCTTCAACTCTTTGTCTGCCACTCTGGGATTTTTCTTTACCTCATTATGTTTGTCAATACCCTTGACTTGGATGAAAATTAGATCACATTTTATGACCATGCAGAAAATCATGAAAATAAAAGGTTCACATACTTATTCATTCTACTGTATGTTTTAGATTAAATATTGAATCATTCAGTTTGACTGGACTGTCACTGTTTCAAGGATGTTAAATGAAGGAAACATGTAGACGAATGCGCTTTTCATTTTTGATATTATCAACAATATGACCACAGAGTAGAACTGGTGATATGACCATATTTATCATTATTGTGATAAATTGTGGCTACAATATGATTTTTTTTTTACCATATTGTGATATCGTCAGCACTTAAACGTTGTTGAATGTTATATATTGTGTATATAATGTTATATCTTGATTATATATATGATTTATAACATCCTCTGTTGATTGAAAGATTGCATTCACATAGAGATCAAATGCATGGAGTGAAAATGTGAAATGACATGTAAATAGTAATTTACTCTTAATTCTAAGACATACATTTGACTGTAAGCTCAGAGAATACCCACTGCAGTAGGTTTTCAAGCAGAGTTGTATTAAGTTATATTGATGTGATTTGTTAATCTAATCACGGGTACAAGAACATGGTCATGATGGTATTCACGTGGCCCCCGGCTCAAAATAAACCAACCAAAGTCTTCAGATGAAACGGCATTGTCCCGACGCATCTCTCTTTGGCCGCAGCTTGCGCTGCGCTGCCATGTTTGTACTTGTGCACACGCATGAGTGTGTGTGTGTGTGTGTTTCTTTGAGTGTCTGTCAGTGTGGGGTATTTGCTTAAGCACTGCACTGTGAAATCCAATTAAACTCAAGAGAATGGACCATGTGTCCAAGATGCATCTGTGCTGACCAGCAGATACAGTGTTGCCTATCAGGTTATAAGCTGGTGCTTTGCTCCAGTCAATTGCTGCAGTGCAGGAAGAAGCTATTTCCTTCAGGCAGGCCTTTCATTAAAATTTACTGAACAAATTCTAGTTTATCGATTTGTCAATATCACATTTGGTTTTGTAATTATCATTGTATATTAATGTTCCAAATTATGCATCAGGAGATCCCAGTCACTTAAATATTGCAATATGTATGGCTGAAAGCTCAAGGAATACTGGTGTATGGAACTGAACCAAATTTGCAGCTACTGGCTGCTAAAAAGTAAATATAAGTTACCACATTAAAGAGTCTAGTAACTAATGCTGTCTATTCTGTCTGTCAATACTGTGGAAGCTCTTACAGGGTTGATACATTAACACTTTTATAGAGGATAAAAATACCAATTTTGTTACTGCTGACCATTAAAAACGATGGGATTACCTCACCAGGGGATCCAATACAATGACCTAATCCTTCTTAGACTCCCCAAACTGGGGTCAGTCTTTGTAGCTAGCCACCAGCATCAGAGAGCAGTTTAATCTGTTGTTGTTCCCAAAACATTTTGATCCTTGTCACTTAAGATTAAATGTGGGCAAAATGCCAAATGAGGTCACGTCATATTTTCTCTGCAAAGTGAAAGGAGAACCCCTGAACCCATACTGGCCTATATTGCAGTTTAACCTCAAATCCAGTATTCATTATCGCACTAATGGTCAGAAATTGCCATGTGGTCTGTGTTCATGGGTTTCATGTCGACTTTACCAGTTAATGTGTTTTTATCCGTTCTTTGTAAAAGAGGCTTTGGTTTTTTTTTTCTTCTATTTTTGGTTCATCTGGGACACCGTATATTGCACATCTACGCTATGACCGCTCACCACAAACTGACTCTTCAGCTCATTTTGAAGTGCATGATTTTCTTTTTCTCAGGTGCTTTTGAGTTGGGGTGGTTGGAAGTGGGTTGATATGAGAAATATCCTGAAAAGAAACTTTGCATGGACATTGGTGTGTGTAGTGGTGCTGTTTGTGAGTATTTCTATGACCTAAAACATCACATCATCACACAAGTCCTCAAAGCAAATAAAGAGGAACAGATGAAACAAATAACACAAACACTATTACACTTAGTAATTTATTTATTGTAGAAATTTATCAAGACGTAGATATCAAGTATTAGAAGGGTGAACGTACGTGAACCTTCGCTTTCAGTTTCTGATGCGATCCCTTTGTGCAGCAATTACTGCAGCTAAGTACTACTTAGAATTTTAGTCCATACAGAACAGCTTCAGCTATTCGTTGGTCAGCCTCCTCACATGATACGCCTGCTTCGGGTCCTTTTAACCACATTTCTATTTAGTTAAGGTCAGGACTTTAACTTACACGTTTCAAAACTTTCAAGCGTTTTACAACCCAAACTGTCCTCTTACTCACAACTGATGGTCTCAAACTTTCAAGCAAAACTGTATCCCTTTGTTTATGCAAAATCTTTAAAATGAACATGTTAATAACTAAAGACTCCAGAGAAAGTTGTGCCCTGAAAAAGCATTCATACATGTGTATATGCTCTGTTTGACTAAAGTGAACTATGTCAGCCATATCTTACACATTACAATCAAGTCCGACTATGTGTTACTTCTTCTATTTCTTCACTATCATCACACATTGCAGCATTGTGTAAATTACCTTTCTGCAGTGTGAATCTCCTTCTCTTGTTCTGTTTTGCTCGAGTAAACGAATCTGGGTGGAATGTATTGGTTCGTGAAGGATTCTTAGTAGATCAGTAATGTACAAAATCGTGCATGTGTCTCAGGTCCGAATGGGTGTCTATCGCTGTAACATGGCCTGACTCGGATCAAAGCCACGACTCCCCTGATCATTGTCACATGGCTTTTAGAGAGACTATGCCAAACTGTGCACAAAGTTTATCTCCTTCCCCCGATAAAGATCATGAGTGACTCGGTGGGAGAAAAATAGGCCTCATTCATGTGTTTTCAAACAGCAGCTCTCTCTGACTGTTTTAACGAGTGGCTGTTATGACAGCTCAGAACTCAGAGTAGCTGACTGGTCGACAGCCAGCCACGTCTTGGATGAGCAGGAAGTCTGCCTGGCTGTGTGAGAATAACACTTGTATGAATGAGTCAGGCCCTCTGGAGATCTCTTAAGTGCTGCTATGCCCACAGAGTGAGATTTGTGTATCCATATATAGGGCAGGAATGAAAGGAGCAGTCTTAAGACTGGACTGCTTAGCTCCAAGCTACAACTTACTTTTAGAAGTCCCACTGTGCAAAGTTGGCTCACTCTCCTGACCCTTGCGTCTCTTTTGTAAATATTTCTAAATTGAGCAGAGAGGGTCAAGCAATTTTCTGGCTTTAAAGCCATGTCACTCTGGCCCTGCATTCTAAAAAAAAAAAAATCCCAAACACACACAAAACAAAAGAAAAACCCAACCAATCCAAAGTTTGGGTCCCAAACAGCTGCATTTTTGTAATGTTTATAAAAAGAGTCAGTTAGTTACCCCACATACATATATATATATATATATACACCCATTGTTGGCAATGACAAACGTTTTCTGTAAGTTTTCACAAGGTTTTCACAGATTGTTGCAAGTATTTTGGCCCATTCCTCCATGCAGATCTCCTCTAGAGCAGTGATGTTTTGGGGCTGTCACTGGGCAACACGAACTTTCAACTCTCTTCAAAGATTTTCAATGGGGTTGAGATCTGGAGACTGGTTAGGCCACTCCAGGACCTTAAAATGCTTCTTACGAAACCACTCCTTCATTACCCGGGCAGTGTCCTTCAATGCCCATACTGATGGAGGAAGGTTTTTACTCAAAATCTCACGATACATGGCCCCATTCATTCTTTCATTTACACGGATCAGTCGTCCTGGTCTCTTTGCAAAAAATCAGCCCCAAAGCATGATGTTTCCACCTCCATGCTTCACAGAAGGTATGGTGTTCTTTGGAGGAAAAAGAATGCTGATTTGCATCCAAACACGACGAGTAGAGTTTTTACCAAAAAGTTCTATTTTCATTTCATCTGACCATATGACATTCTCCCAATCCTCTTCTGGATCATCCAAATGCTCTCAAGAAAAATTCAGATGGGCCTGGACATGTACTGGCTTAAGCAGGGGGACACGTTTGGCACTGCGGGATTTGAGTCCCTGGCGGCGTAGTGTGTTACTAATGGTATGTGATGGGGGGGTAGTTCCTTCCGTGTGGTTCTGGGATTTTTGCTCACTGTTCTTGTGATCATTTTGACCCCATGGGGTGAGATCTTGTGTGGAGTCCCAGATTGAGGGAGATTATCAGTGGTCTTGAATGTCTTATTGTCTAATAATTGCTCCCACAGTTGATTTCTTCACACCAAGCTGCTTACCTATTGCAGATTCAGTCTTCCCAGCCTGGTGCAGGTCTACAATTTTGTTTCTGGTGTCCTTTGACAGCCCTTTGGTCTTGGCCATAGTGGAGTTTGGAGTGTGACAGTTTGAGGTTGTGGACAGGTGTCTTTTAAATTGATAATGAGTTCAAACACGTGTCATTAATACAGGTGACGATTGGAGGATAGAAGAGCTTCTTAAAAAGAAGTTACAGGTCTGTGAGAGCCGGAAAACTTGCTTGTTTGTAGGTGACCAAATACTTATTTTCCCACCATAATTTGCAAATAAATTCTTTAAAAATCAGATAATGTGATTTTCTTTATTTATCAAGGGGTGCCCAACATTTTGGATAAGACTGTATATATTTTAATAAGAATAGTACATTGATTCTATGAAACTGTGCAAAAACCACCAAAGAGATGAAATTAGAAATGAATGTGATGTTGATGAATACAGAGTGGTAAGACAAGTTTCCTTCATTTCATTATGATGTGCTAAATTAAGTGGCTGATATGCTGTGAATCAAAACAGCTGTGATGCAGTAATCATTATATATATATAGCTTCAGTACAGGAGCTCTGTTACTTATCCCTGCTTTGCCATTCTCAATGATAAGTTAGAATGTTGAAACAGTTGCTTAATTCCTGCAGCCGGCAAGAAGGCTTTGCTGACCTTAGGCTCTGGAACAGTCGTGCCAGAACTATGCCTTTAATTCAGCATACATGCTTTTAAAAAAGTTTTTAAATGCCCCATAGTTATATAAAAGCCATCTGGGTCAGAGATTAGATTACTTGGATGTGTGTGTGTGTGTGTGTGTGTGTGTGTGTGTGTGTGTGTGTGTGTGTGTGTGTGTGTGTGTGTGTGTGTGTGGGATGTGAGATGGAGAAATAGGAAGTTAAGGGTTTGTTGATCACTAGGTCATTGATCTTTCAGTGAACTCTTCAAGAAAACATTGGGTAAATAACTTACTGATTGTCCTGTTAAATCTATTTCTTTTAATTCTTATATTATTACTATATCATCTTTTTTGTCTTGTTTCCTGTTTTTTTTTAAACATTCAGATACCACAGAAACGCTAGTTTTATAACTAAGATATAACTAAGATAATTACATGCTTATTATGATATAAATGGCTTGAGGTAAGAAAACTTCTAATTTCAGTTCTATTTTAGTGTGCTGATTTAGCATAACATTTGCAATGTGAATTGTTGTCAGTGGAAAAATAAATAAAGCAATGAAAACCTTTGTTGTTAAGACTTAATTGTACTGTTTCTCTCTATAATTTGGGAAATGATTACTGCCTCAGTAATTTAGCACATCATAATGAAATGAAGGAAACTTGTCTTACCACTCTGTATTCATCAACATCACATTCATTTCTAATTTTCATACATTGTCTCTTTGGTGGTTTTTGCACAGTTTCATAGAATCAATGTACAATTCTTATTAAAATATATACAGTCTTATGCAAAACGTTTGGCACCCCTTGATAAATAACAGATTTTTTGTGATTTTTAATGGAAAAAATACACAATATTTTCAGGAAATATTGATGCATAGTTACTTTTTATGCCATAAACTGAACAAAAATAAAAACATTTTTATTGCACTGTGCAAAAGTTTGGGCACCCTACATGATCAGTACTTAGTAACACCTCCTCTGGCAGATATCACAGCTTGAAAATGCTTTTTAGAGCTAAAAGTCTTTCAGTTCTTGTACTTGGGATTTTCTCCCATTCTTCCTGCAAAGGGTTCTAGTTCTGTAATATTCTTTAATTGTCTTGCATGCACAGCTCTTTTAAGATCTACCCACAAATTTTCAATGATGTTTAAATCAGGGAACTGTGATGGTCA
>JBBIGC010000018.1:17150739-17174585 GCA_037576955.1 Lepidarchus adonis
GTGTGTGTGTGTGTGTGTGTGTGTGTGTGTGTGTGTGTGTGTGTGTGTGTGTGTGTGAGAGAGAGAGAGAGCGAGAGCAAGAGAGAGATGTATCATGTAAAGGTTATGTTGCAGCATCTACCGTTACTGAACATGAACCATTGCTGTATGGAGATAGGGACTAACACTCTCTCTTTCACTGATATTAAGATGTGTGTGTGTTTGTCTATGTGAGATGCTGAATGTTTGAGTAACAGTTGTAGTATCTGCATGCATTTAAATGAAATTAAAGATGCAGGGGCTTTTAATACCATGCCTATGTCTGTGCATGTATGTATTGGTATCTGTATCGTGTTCAGCAGTGCAAGCGTGTGTTGCAGTACCTGTTCTGCTCTAAAACCCTGCTATGGTTTCAGAATCAATAGACGTTGAGCAGAGAAAGGATAAAAAACACAGCACAGCACATGCTACATGCCGTGATGTGGTGGGTGTGTCTGAGACCAGATCTGCGTTCTGTTTGTTTGTTTATTCTTCCCTGTCATCTCTGTATAAGCTCAGTTTACTCATCCTCTTTCTTTTTCTATATCGCTTTGGGTGTCACTGCTTGTTTTTGACCTACTGTGGCCGGCCTCCCTTTAAAACAGCTATCTTTTCAAAGGACAATCTATTGTATACACCCTCCCCCTAGTCACGGTTACATTAATCTAATCTGGACTGCTTAGGGTGTCATATGCATTACAGTGGATGGCAGATGCAGAACGAGCCGGGTTACTCTGGGACTGCAGTGCTGACCCCTTTAGAGCAGACAGCAGAGGCCCAGATGTCACAGGCAGTTTATCTGCTGTCTGTGATATATCACTGTTAATGCACCTGACTGTCTTAAAAAAAAACTCCAGCATTTTTTGTATTGTAGTGCTATAGAAACTGCCATTTTCACTTTATAAAGCAGATTTGATTTTAGTCATAAATGATTGTATTTAGTAATTATTCGTACTACAGTCTTCACATCAGAGTATTTCTTTAAACCAATTATGGAACTATGGAAAATGGATATTGTCTTTCTCATTTGAAATATTGCTTTTTGAATTTGGAATACAAGACAACATGTCAGTCTTAAAGACACAGTAACCAAGAAAACCTCTTGTTTAAATGATAAAATGAGGTTAGAAATTGGTCAAGTGAAAATTAATTATGACTATTTTGTTACATTAAACCACACTAATGTCAGAAGTGGGAGAAAAAATAAATAAAACTGTAAAATTGTAGGATATGGGCCATTTAATGAGTGTTCCCATTTGACATTTTATTGTGTGATGGATGTTAGAGCCTTTTTCTTAAACCTGTTTTGTTATTTAATTTGAATGATCAGTCATATTGTATTCAGAAAAGCATATGTACTGCTGTCAGGAAGGAAAAAGAGAAAGAGTTCATCAGTTGACAGCATGCCATTATTTTTGGTGCCATATCATCTTTGGTGCTGTGTCAAGATGAAAGCGGGTGTTCTGCAAGAGAAGGCTCAGGCGTCAGCCTTGTGTTGACTGTCCTGTCAGTGCAGTCTCTAATGATGCGAGGATAAAAATAGTCCCCAGCCTGGAGTTTTCAACACGTCCTTCAGCTTGCTGTAGATGAGATATTATCAAACATTGGCTAACCTTATGTCTGTGCTCAAGTGATTTTCCATAGTGCAGCTGCACAAAAGCTTCCCCATATGCACATGTGTATTATATGAATGGAAAGCCAGCATTCTTTTAACATCCTCTAACCATTTAGCAATTCTAAACAAGTTTTTACATGAAAACACTGTCAAATGACAAAAAGTTGCTGTTTTAGAAGGTGCAAGTGTATCATGTCACAACAATAATAAACATGGCTATGTAAAATAGATTGTGGCTTCCTTTTCATCTCAACTTGGATCTTTTGGGTCAGCCTCTTATATGGGTTGCACAGGAGTCATGAAATATTCATGTTGAGTCAGATAAGATGGATGAATTGGTCAGCAGTAAGATGGCATTTTGAATGGCTTATTGATTTACATGCAATTGGCAGAGCAGAGGGGTCTTGACTGGTCAGTTTTGTGGAACAACAGAAAGCCTGAACCCATAGATCTACAGACCTCATGGAGGTTTTCTCCATGTTTGTGTTTTAGAAGATCCTTCTTTGTATTTGTGCATTAATGCCGCCCTTAAAACCTAGAAGTCTTACATCGTCATCACCACCTGATTGGTTGTTAATGCTGAGGTAGTGTGATTTGTAGCTGTGGAGCAGTTGTTTTCAGACTGGGCCTGAAGCCCAGGGTTACGAGTTCATCTTCTGGGCATGCATGCTTGTTATTCCACTCGCATGGAATGGCCAAACTATTCACACAAGCTAAATAGTCTTTCACTGTATAAGTGCAGAATACATCACCACACTGTGTAACAATTTCTTGAAGCTTTCTATATGGGACCTGTCTGTATGTAGCAAAAAGAATGGCTATGTCCTATGGGAGGATGATTCTGCGATGGTTGTCAAAACTGTAATCTACACTGTTTTGCTTACCTAGCTATTCATCCATCTTTGTTGAAGAGCAAATATATCATATATTTAAATGGAGTTTAAGTTTTCATTAATAATTTTTTTTTTTAATGTTTTGTTTTGATGTCTGTGGAAAGGGGAATGATATAATGAATGCAATTCTTATTACCCATTAGCAAACATTAAAATGCCCAAAACTACTCTCTACCAGCAATTCACTTTTTCCTAGTGCATCTCATAAACAGTCAGTTTTGTGTACTGCAGATGCATGTTGCGTCCCATTTGCTCATGCAGGCAATGGCACCTGGATCAGGCTCTTCTTCAGATGCTTTGACCTTTCATTTTTTGCTGTCCAGCTCCCAGCTGTTTAACATAGTGCTGAGCATCTGCATTCACTGTCAATGGATTTCTGCCATGTTTAAGGACATCACTTGAACAGATCTGTTAATCTTTAGTGTTTCAGAAAACCAATTTGCTGTTCTGAAGTCAGTGTTGGCAGTTTTAACTCGACATCATGCAGTATACAAACAGGGAGCATACTGTTGCCTATAAGAATTCTTTTCATCCCATAATTCCAGAGCAGCCCTGGTCCTCCTCTCTCATGCTGATCTTAAGAATGTCAGAAATCTCGGAATAGCAGGGAAGTACAGTAGTGCTTATTTTTGGCCGGCTGAATTGCCCCTTTACTATATGCATCTATGTACGTCTGAAAGCTCCTGTCTGCTGTTTCATTTCTGTATGGGAAGTGGAGCATGAAAATGATAGTCAGTCAGAAGGAAACTTCACTCGTCTTTTAAGTGTATTTTATGTTCTTATAGTGTATTTGTGTAGACTGTTCTGTTTACTGATGCACAGTTGAACGTGCATGTCTAGCTGTCAGATTTACAGTATTGTTGAAGTTTTACTTTTTTTCTGGAAAAGGAGAGTGAATGGAGATGTGGAGATGGAGGGAGGGAGGGAGGGAGGGAGGGAGGGAGAGAGAGAGGGAGGGAGGGAGAGAGAGAGAGAGAGAGAGAGAGAGACATGCAGGGGGTCTATGTGTTACATCACTGGCTGCCTTTTTTTTCAATTTATATTTTACACTGTGTATGCAAAATTACAACAAAGTTCGCGCAGGAACTAGTTGCTGAGAGGAGTGGCCGAATACATTGGGCATTACGCAGTGCCATATGAGGGAGACAGCATTGTGCCAATCGCTCTCTTTCGTTTGTGCTGCTTGTTTGGTCATTTTGACTCCTGAGTGATTCTACAGTAAAGGTCAGGAACTGTTTCACTTCATTACTGCTGTGTATGTGACTCATGTGTTTATTTTACCTGCACTCTCGTCGCTAACAAACGATGACTCCTAGAAATAAAGAGGTCTTTCCACCTCTTTTCCACCTGTATTACCCACCTAGTTTCCCGCACCAGACACTACATAGGCCACAATGCTTTGCTTCCCATGAAACACTTCACATCCTACAACAAACACTATGATGGTGCTTTACCACTGCACTGGTGCTAGTGCTGTTCCGGGCCGGTTCACAAATTTGGAACCAGTGCCGTGCTTTTCCACTGCAAAAAAGTTGGTGCAGGTTTTGCAATTTCGGCTCGGAACTGGCACTAACTTTTTCCTGGTTCTGGGGACGGGAACCTGTGATGCCATCAGGTGTGGGCAGGCATTTGAGCTAACCCTCACGTAATCTTTGTCTGTGCCAATTTCTTTCAGCATCTAAAAGATGCAGAAAAAGTTGATTTTGAACAAGATATGATCTCAGTGCTGGAGAATTGCCTGTAAACACAAGCTGTGTTCAACCATTGTTTGTTTGTAAAGTGAGGTGAAGTGGGCGTGGTTTGTGACGTAGTCACCCGGGTCCAATCCGGGCACCAGTGCAGTGGAAAAACGTTCGCGTTGGTTCCCCCTGTATTGGTTTATCTTATAATGTCTGATTTTGAAATAGTCTAATTTAACATTAGAGAAAAACAACTGGGAATTGTTCCTGTACCTGGAAGTCGCTTTGGACAAAAGCGTCAGCCAAATGAATGAATGTAAATGTAAGTTTTTCCTCCATTAGCTTATAATGACTACTAAAAGCCATCTGACCTCTGGAACACATATTCATACATATAGAAATTTATTATATGTAAGTTCCTTATTATTGTTTTTTATTTAAAGATGCTTTTTAAACAGTTTTTGTTTATTATCTTATTATTTTCTTTGAGTACAGGTTTACACTGATGTGATATAATTAAAATACAAGTATGCATTAGATGGGCTTGTGGTTTAGATTAGATCTCACTATAATCCTCAGGCTAAATATCCTCACCTTTCTGAGTGCTGCATTTTGAATGTATTAAAAAATTACCAAACAATATCTGCAGACACTGAGTATTCAGTGTGTGACAGGGATGTTTTTTTTTGCCTTCCAAACCTTTTAACAGTGCATGTGGAAGTCATTTCTGGCCCCAGTCTGCACAAGTGAGTATGAGTGTCGTCATATGGAACCAATTAAGCTCCACGTAAGGGACACAAGCCAGCTTTTTTTCTCTTTTTTCTTTTAAAAAAAAAATGGCAATCTTACTGGTCCGGTGAGACTGACCTGCCCACCATCTGACCTGTCCGTGCCACTTTAAGAAATCCCCCTTTAGATTTACTTCAGAAAAACAAGCATATGTTTTCAGTCTGACTCATTTCAATATCAAAGGACACTCTTCATTTCAGAAACATATTTACTCAGCCCTCCTGGCCATTGCGGACAGCGAAGCCCATTGAAGTATGTTTATCATTTTTCTCTTCTGGCATTATTATGTCATGGAGCTGCAACAAGCCATCCTGAAGTGTTGGGTAAATAGGCAAATCATAACACAGCATGCACACACTATAGCCTGACATTTTAACACACTGACCTACATAATCCACAACAAAACCATGTGCAGACACATTATCTCCAATAAACTCACATCTAAGCTCTACATATGAAACATTTTGAGCAAAATTACAGTAAATAAATAATGATCTACTAACTCATTCTATATTCTATATAAACAGACGTGCCATAAACAAATCAACCCCAAGATATTACTATGATGATGCATCTTTGGAACAGAAAATACTGTTCCTGGCACGTTTTTTAACCTGCAATATTTTGGTTATTTGTTTTAGGAACCTCAGAACATTCATTTTAAAGGAGAGGGAATAAATGGCCTTAATGTATTTTGAAATTAACACTACTGAAATACTGTAATTTTGAATGGTGTAAAGTACAGTTCCCTTGATTAACAGATTTGAGTGATTTTGTAATTAAAAAGGTATGTTTGTATGTTCCATGAAGGTCTTGTGGAACAGTGCACCACCACTCCTGAGTCAGCTAAATGTTCCTGCAGATTTTTTGCAGGTCACTCAGATGTGGTCAGATGTGGATATTGATTTGTCTTTCTGACCAGCATACAAGCAGTTCTCTCTGAGAGTTTTCTTGGTCTTCCAGATCTCATCTTGACCTCCACAGTTACCCTGAACTGCCATCTCTTAATTACATTTCTCACTGTGCAAGCTGACAATGCTTTGCTATTTTCTTGTAGCCTTCTCCTGCATTGTGGGCATCAATAACTTTCATTTTCAGAGTCTTACACAGTTGCTTATAGGAACCCATGGTTGTTGAGTGTCCACAAGTGTGTGCACAAGGTTTGAAGAGTCAGAGTATTTGTAAAGCTTTGAAATTGGCACCAGGTGACATTTACTAATGAGAGCTGTTGCCATGCATCAGATCTAACGAGCTGATTAAGGTCTGAAACCTTGTAAAATGAATCTGAGACTTTGTAACTCTTAGGGAGCCCAAACATTTGCACAATGCCATAATAATTTTTAATATTTTTTGTTCAATTTATGGCATAAAAAGTAATTATGTTATTTATCAAGGGGTGCCCAAACCGTTGCATAAGACTGTATATAGGGCAGCTGGTGTTTTCAAATGGTATTCAAATATTAAAAATTGATAAGAATTTATTTATTTATTTAAGAAAGACATAAATGGTAAATAATTGTTCTTGCTATTTATTCATGATAAAAAATTAACATACAACTTGTCATTTTGTTGGAATTTGTCCCAATGACTCCACTATTGCAGAATTTATTAGGGATGTACAATATGGACTATGGATCATATTGCTATGTATTGCAGTAAGGATGTAACTTACACAGGACTGGTTAGAACAATTAAAATATTTATAGTTATATGTTGGTTTTTGTTTCTATTTGTTTTAGTAGGGATGCTTCAATATGACCTTCCCTTTCTAATATCAGTACCTGATCTAGCGGTCTACTTTATAGTTGATTGTAAATCCTGATATTTATACAACCTTATAAATATTGTTCTTTGACAAAAGCAGTGTTCTGTGTTTCTAGATTTCATTCTTTCTTATTTAATGCATATAATTAACAGGTTAACCTTCATTAAATTAGGCCTGTTGGAACAGCACAGCAAGTTTCACACTTTAAATGATGTAAATGTCTGAAAGCCATCCTGTTTAAACTGTATTTACTGTAGCATTTTATGCAGTAGAAGAGCATCTCTTACCCAAGTTGAAACTAGTTTAGAATCCACTGGTTGAATTAAGTCCAGATCGGATACTTAAGTATAAATGACAATATGATGATAAATGACCATAATGACAATATTTTGGGAATTTTATATTACCCCATTCCTTTTGATTCTCCATCAGACTCGTCTTAATATTGCTGAATTGCATGAATATGAAAATCATGCTGAAGTGTGAAAGAGCTTTGCTGTACTCACTTAGCTGTCCTCTTTCTAATGCTGTAATCCACTCTGCATACCAAGCTTGTTCATCAAAGTGAGCTTATTCGGATTTGCATTTATATTCTTTCGTCTGCTGCTCTTTTCCACAACCTAACATCAAGGAGCAGCTCATTGGAACTATCAATGATAACCGCTGTAATCTTCCCCCCATATTCATATTCAAGTGTTGCCATGTTCAACTCTGATGGAAAGAGCTTGACAGAAAGAAGGAAAGTCAGCTGGGTTATAAAAGATAAAGACATTAGATACTAAATGGTTTGATCATTTTTTATACTCAATAAATTACAGTTGTAGAATAAATTCAGAGGTTTATATTTAAAGAAACATGGCAGTGTCTAAATTTTAAATAGTCATGAAACAGCATTTTTTCTAAACTTATTTCTCTCTGTACTGTTACATTTGCCACAGGTGTACCCAGACATGTTTAATGATAAACATGTGTTTCCATTAATGGAATTATTAGATAAGATTTGTGAGGTACAGGTGAAATGATGCTGTAAAATTTCTAATACTGGTTTTGCTTTCTCTGACTCTCTCTTTTTTTTTTACCCTCCCTCTTTGTGTCTCAGGCCCGTCCGCTTCCAGTCCTAGGCTCCTGACAAAGAGTCTCTCCCTGGAGCCGGGCCCCTGCCCAGGAGCCCACGATACACCTCAGCGCCTTTGCTCGGACCCTGGACCACTAGGGCCCCAACACTGCAATGGCACGAGTGAAAATGGGCCCCAAGATGCACCCCCTCCACCCCCCAAAACACGCCCACCTTTACCTGGCCCCAAACCACAAGGTGTGACTCTTTACTGTCTTTATATTGAAAGGAAGCTTGGCCAAAGTGAAAATGTTGACTTATAGCTACTTACCTCCATAAGAACAGTAATCATCTTGCTCACAGTCTTTGTCTGGACAGGGTATCAGCACTGTTTTGGTAGTAACCCACTCATTCTAGGTTTAGCACTAGCCTATGTTGCCTCATATTTTCCACATTCATACATTGCACAATACAAATAGTTTAACTTACACTCTTCACAATAAGTTAGGGATGTTGTGAGAGACTTAGTGGATGTCAGTACATACGGTGTTTGTTTCACTTTAGGCATTTTTGGGACAGGGAGGCAACTGTATTGGGGTGATAGACACACCTCATTTTGTGTTTTCCATGTAATGGTCTCATTGGGTACAGGTGCCTTATATTGGGGCCAAAACCAAAAGACAACCTTTCTCAATGTGGCATCAATGTCAACATTCTGTGGGTATAAAAAGCTGCTATTGTCAGTAAGTCATTCCAAGTTCATCATTCAAACAGCCATGAACACATGACGTCACTTAACGGACAAGCAGAGTCACCTTACCATTGGCCATGGCGTCTTCAAGTTGGTGGCAGGCAGTCAGATGTTGCTCGTGAACTTGGTGTTTCTCAAAGTGTCATCAGCAGACTTGGCATCAAGACACAGAACTACTGGCAGAGTTCATGACTGATCCAGGAGTGGAGCCCCATGAGTGACAGACCGCAACGATGACCAGTACCTAAGGACCTATACACTCAGACATCGTTATGCAACTGCCACACAGCTGCAGGCAGTTTACGAGATTTTTCAGACAAACCATTCACAATCGACTCCATCGCTTTGGCTTGAAAGCTAGACGAATGTTGCAGGTGACTCCACTGACACCAAAACACCACTGTGAATGTTTGCAGTGGACACAAGACCATGTGACCTGGCCAATGCAGCAGTGGTCTACCGTCCTGTTCACGGATGAGTGTCGGGTCACCTTGCACAGAAATTATGGTTGTCAGTGTTGCTGGAGAATGCGAGGTGAATGATACGCTGAGGTCAACATGGTTCCCAGGATTTGCTTTGGTGGAGGGGGTGCAGCAGTCTGGGCAGGCATCACCAGTCAGCGCAAAACAGATTTGGTTATTTTACATGGCTCAGTCACTGCACGTTCTTACCTCAGAGACATCATAGATTCCGCCAGCACCCCACCAACTTTCTGTTCATGGATGATAATGCTCCACCACATTGTGGCAAAATTGACGGTGTTGTGCCATTCGCTCTCTTTTTTGTATGTGATGCTTATTTGGAAGCTTTATTATGGCTTCAAAGCTTAAGGCAGATTCCACAGTAAATGGTCAGGAGCTGTTTCACGTCATTACTGCTGTGGATTTGATACATGTGTTTATTTTACCCGCGATCTCGCCTTAATGAATTATAACTCCCAGAAATAAACTCTCTTTCCACCTCTTTTCCATTGTATTGCGCACCATGAAACATGTCACATCCCACAACAAATGCCTATGAGAGAGACTAGTGTTAGCTATATGTGTGCTACTTGTTTCTGGTTAGTAAATATATGCCATCATTACATGCATGAGTTCCAGTGAATTTTGTGTTTGGAGGAACGGAACCCAGACATAACTTGAGGACCCACTATATTTTGTTTCTATGAAAAGAAACCAATATTTATTTAGCGACAAGAGGTTTTTACAACTCTTGCTTGGTCAATCAGCACATTCACCTGTAGATTACTATGAGCTAACAGTCAGGATTGTTTAAGTACCACATGGATTCCCAGTGGTTGTATGACATTTGTGTAATAATTGCTGCATATTATGGTGAGAAGATAATGATTAGCAAAAACATGCACACAGTAAAATCATCACTTCTGTCTAACCAATGAAGCAGATAGAGAGTGCTGTACATTGTTATAGTCAGTCTGTTTTAGATCAAGTTGAAGTATACATTTTCAATGTTGAATGTACTCCTCAACAAGCATGCCAAAGCATTATCCACCAAGCTGCATCCACCCTAATTCAAAACACTTCATACACCTTACTAAGGTCTGCAGATTTTTTTGTTTATTAGGTCCAGGTGTTTTAAATTAGTGTGGGGTTTAAACTCTGCAGGAAGTTTATAGCAGGGTGGGTCAAAAAAATTCCTGTCTGTCAGTAACATGACTGCATTATAGAGGTTTCTTTGTAATCCTAATGGGAAAGTATTGTGTTGCAAGTAATACAGTAAAATAAGAGGACCTAAGATGAGTTCCTTGTGTTATTTGATTAGCTTTATAATTATTTGCTTAATTAAAATGTGCAGTAAAGCATTATCAAAAGCTTGTGACATGAAATAGGGCCCGGCGGGCCAAGCACTGATTCTGTGTCCCACTGATGCATGGTCATGTGACACAGCCAGTCTAACAATAATGATTATTGTATTGATTTTGTCTCACGCAGTGCCCCCAAAACCCCCGCATCTACAGCAGCAGAATGCACGTCGACCCCGGCCCCCAGACAAGCCCCTCCCACCACCTCCATCACGCCCACTTCCAGCAGACCCACGCCAATCACGGACTACGCTGTCACGAGCCGAGGGGAGCTCCTCTCCTACGTGTGTCCTGTCACTCATCGAACGATTTGAGAGGTCAGAGAGAAAGTATTTTTTCATTTATTGCAGCCATTCACCACATCGTAACTTGGAGTGCATCTCACAATCTAATGTACTTTTGGGATTGGATTTTACACAGTTATTTCATTTAATGTGTAATGTTCTTGCAGCAACAACAGATAGGCATTTCACAAAGACGGATTTCTGCATAATTTAAGCTGACAATGGGGACTTAGCTGTTCTCTTTTGGATACTCCTCAACTACTGCTTTTTTGGCTGAGAAATGTTGCTTTGTGGAATACCTGACAGAAACAAGTAGAACAGATTGCGCCAAGCTAAGATGACTAAAACTTCTCATTTTTTGTCTGTCTGTTTTCAGGGAACAAATCATCGTGGTGCCCGACATCACAGGAGGAGTGATGTGTACCCCACGGGTCCCTGAGCCACAGTCTGCTGCAAGTGCTTTCACCCCACCATCAGAAACCATCCTACCCTGTACGTCCATTCCAGGGCCTGTGGAGGATCCTTTGTCCAAAGATGAGCATGAGGACAGAGAGGAGGAAAAGGAAGTGGCGGAAGAGGAGGTGAAAGACGATGTACAGGAGGAGGATGAGAGCGAGCTTGGTGCCTCCTGCTCAGAAAAGCGTCTGTCAATGGAGTCTGGCTACAGTGCCTCTGACAAATTGCTGGACACTGTGGATATGAACGACCTAAACCAATCAGAAATCCCCTCGGAACGATTGTCTCTCCCCGCTCCGCAGACAGATGGCAAACTAGCCAATAGGGACAGTGGCATTGATAGCATCAGCTCTCCGTCCCACAGTGAGGAACTATGCTTTGCTGGGGATGATGATCGCATTGGGCACGAGCGAGAGATGTGCCCATGCAGTCCCACAGCTACTCTTCCTCGCCTTTCTTCCTCTTCCTCGTGTGGATGTGTGGAAGGAGCCACTGGAGAGGGAGCCTCTGCAGCAGAGGGTGGGAGGGACTCGGAAGGGGACAGTGATTTGGAAGAAGGAAGTGGGGAAGAGAGTGAGATGAACCCCATGGACCTGCAGCCTTTGCCAAAAGCAGAGAGACAGGACTCAGTTGAGGTGAATTTTGATGAGAAATTGTTTATATATATATATATATATATATATATATATATATACACACACACACACACATACATATATATATATATATTGCTCAATATAAGTATTAGCATTAAGTTAACAAAAATGTATGGGGAAAAAATGGGGAAAAATGGAAAAAAAATTACCAAATGTATTAGTATACTTTAGGATTCAATATGATTATTATTTCTGGTTTTAAGTATGCAACATATATGGAAAAACAGTCTGGACATAAACATTACTAATAACTTCCTTGTCAGTAGGTGGAACTAAACTGCTTTAGGCTGAGTTAGCAGATATGTGTCAAATGTGTTGATTTCTTTCACAAAAATAAAACAGACTTGCAGTCAAGTCTGCAGGGCAGCAAAAAGAGGAAGTACACACACAATCAGTAACTGTGGAAGTAAAAAGGTGAATCACTGTTTTCAAAGAGTTCCATCTCAAAACATCTAAAGAATGTCAAACTTCCCCCTTTCTTTCGGATGAGCTTTCACCACACCCTGAAAACTTTAGACACTTCTACACTTGTCATTACAAATGTCTGCTGGCAAGCTTCACTCAACAGTAGTGTGTGTGTGTGTATGTTTCACCTTGCAGCTGTCAGTTCAGCAACGAGTGTTTAACATCGCCAATGAGCTCCTCCAGACAGAGAAGGCCTATGTTTCCAGACTTCACCTCCTTGACCAGGTGTTCTGTGGGAGGCTGATGGAGGAGGCGAGGGCTCGGGGGTCTTTTCCTTGTGAGGTGGTCATGGGCATCTTCTCGAACATCTGCTCCATTTATTGCTTCCACCAGCAGTTCTTGCTGCCAGCACTGGAGAAACGCATGGAGGAATGGTGAGTGGGGATTGATAGGGCAATGAGAGAGACAAGGATTGTGAGAGAAGGAACTGTGAATAATAACAATAGCATTTCAGTGCTAAACCATTAGACAAGATAAAGCACAATGGAGAATGAATAAATGTTTGGAATTGAGTTTGATATTTGCAATACTGATTCAAATCAGATCAGAGCATCCCTAGTGGTTACACAGTAAAAGAGAGTGTAAAAAAGGATTGAGAAAGGGAGAGAGATCAGCTAAATCCTAATAGTGCTGTCTCAGAAAGAGCACTTCCAAAGGTTCCCAGTTTCTTCTTCTTTTTGACTAAATGAATGCAGATTTTCTCACATAGTTGTTTAAACTAACTTGGAACACAGACAGATCACAGTGTACAGCCTAGTAAACTCCTCTGTAATTAAATGGATGGAGGTTAGGAGTTTGTTTTTTGGCTGCTTTTTCTCTCAAGGTTCAGTTCACAAACACATGTCTGAAAATTTATTTTCGATTTCACTTGTTATTTCACTGAAATTATTCAAAATTCATTGTTTTATCAATGATGGTAGACTGTCATGCCCCAAGTGCAACAAAATGGGCCAAACTTTTGTTTGAGTCATTATAAACTCCAACAAACATGTCCATTAAATAACAATATGTCTGTCAGATTATTTAAGGGGCCCATATCTGGTTTTCTTAAATTTAAGTTTAAATTTAATATTTCTCTTATTTTTGTGAGTTTATGTAGACGAAATTCATTTTTACTCTTTTGTAGATACTCTTTAACTCTTAGTATTAAACAGGCAGTTTATATGGCTGTGCTTCAAAGACTGATATATGTAAATGTTAATACTTGCTCCCCTATATTGACATTATTGGAAAATCAATCTGAACTTAAACATTACTAATAACTTCATTGTCAGTGGGTGGAGCTAAACTGCTTTAGGCTAATTTGGTTGATCCCTTTTCTTTTAATTAAACAGGACTCCCCCTTGCACATGACTGTCATCCCATTGATTGAAAACACATGACTAATTTCAACATCAAATTATCTGCTTAGCCTACTTTTGCTACTCACAGATATGTAATATTGGATCATTCCTAAATAAATAAATGGCCAAGTATAATATTTTTGTCTCATTTGTTTAATTGGATTCTCTACTTTATTTAATTTGGGCTGATTGTAAAGGTCATATTTATGCAGAAATATAAAACATGAAAGGTGTGCAAACTTTCAAGCATTACTGTACTTTTGCTTTTGTCCTCTGCTCTTAGGGAAGCTAACCCACGAATTGGGGACATCCTGCAGAAGCTTGCTCCCTTCCTGAAGATGTATGGTGAGTATGTGAAGAACTTTGACACAGCCATGGAGTTGGTGAACACCTGGATGGAACGATCCTCACAATTCAAAGCCATCATCCATGACATTCAGGTATGATCCAGTCAAATCTACACTTCATGTTCCTTAGAATTCAGCTTTCATTTTTTGTTTTGAAGTATACAAAACATTTACCGTTTATTGAGAAGGGTTGATCCTTTATTGACATGATTTCTCAATTGTGGTTTAACATTATTTTTGATATGCGAGAACTGAAGTGATGAACGATTTACTTCTAAATAAGTACAGCCTTACCCCCACTATCCTGCACCATTGGTTTGATGCTGGTACTCAGTACACAAGGGATGCGCAAGACTATCGCACTTTTCATAGATGTGTGAAAGACAAAGAATTCCTGCCTGATGTCACTCACACAATTATATGTGGTGTTAATTGCATACAACCTTGCACCTTGCTACACATGCTTCAAAAATGCACATTCAGGATACAGCTCAGACAAGAACAATAGTCTTGTCTTGAAATATCAAGAGCTCGACATGTAACATAAGCCTTGTTAGGATATCTTACATTAATTAATACAGTATTTTGATAGAAATGTTTTTTTTAATATAATGAATGCATCAACATGAAATTAAATGAAACATTTTGGGGAACTGTAAAGAGTTAATACTATGCCCTTGTGTGATAGCATTGATAAATAGCTTTATATATTTATAGATTTTATAAATACTTAATTGTATACATGTAAAATAAATTTTCATTCATTTTCAATACATTTCAAACACAGCTTAAATTGCTGTGTTAGCAAAAAGGAGCTCTGAAATTAAGGGTGAAAAGAAATAATGTAATATTGTTTTCCAACCCTGGATTTAAGAAGAACAGTAAAAGGGAATGATTTGCTTCCTTTTAATTATTCCCAAAGCTCATTTTTTCCCCGTAGCCCTGTCTGGTAAATATATAATCTAAAGGGAATTTATTCTATAGGAGATCAGGATTTTATCTCTTTAGAGAATTATTTATACTCAGGGCTTTGCCCTTGTAGGGAGATGCAATGTGTGTATTTTTATTAATGATGTTTATTTTAAATGAATAATTAATTTTATTTTATTAATATAGCCCACTCTTGTTCTTTCATATTTTCAAGAGCAGCATTTGTATCTGTTTGCATGAGTTATAACATGTCTGACTTGTGCCCGATGTTGTGTGTGTGTGTGGCAGAAAGAGGAGATGTGTGGTAACCTCACCCTGCAGCATCACATGTTGGAGCCTGTGCAGCGAATCCCTCGGTATGAACTGCTGCTGAAGGACTACTTGCACCGTCTGCCTGAGGATGCTGATGACTTTAAGGATGCACAAAGTGAGTGTCTGAGAATACACAAGCTTTATTTAATGTCAACAGGCATTGGTCCATTTTTTTTAAAGCTGAAGTAGAGCTTCTGTCCAGTAGGTAGTGCTGTAACTCTAAGATATTGAGCATCAGGCATTGATAGATAGTTATATATAGTACAAAAAAGCAATTTTCTGAGTGTATATGTGTTGTTATGCTTTAATTGCCTTAACATATCCACTGGCCATTATGTAAAAAATTAGAATTTTTATAGCATGCCTCTAAAATGCAGAATATTGATTGATGCATCTCTGGTCTTTTATTTTATTTCATTTTAAATAAATCTTGTAAATTATGCCCTCATATAAGTTTTATTAATACAATAATGCAATAATAGTTTTGATGCTATGCTGCATGTTATAATAATCCTCATGCTAGCAACAGTGTTGGAGCTACATGGTACAAAATAAAATGTTGCATTAATGTAATTACTTTTTGCTGAAATTCATTAATTAATTAATAAGTGAAACAAGAGAGCATCAGCTAAACACCTCAGTAAAAAACACTGTAAACCTTACATTTTATTCATTATTATTTGATTTTGATTTTATTTGATTTTAATGTCTTAATTTCCCTGCCTACTAAGTGGTTTCTAGTTTTTCAAACGGAATATTTGTACATTTATTCTAGCATTACTGGATGTTCTATGATCTAATCAGTAAAAGTAATCAGCCAAAGTCACAGTCACATCTGCAAAGATTTTTCAAATAACCTCTAAGCAGTATCAAAATAATACCTGCCAGCAGACATCAAAAAAGGGAATTTGTGATTTATGTCCATCAGAATCTTTGGAACTGATTGCTACAGCAGCTGAGCATTCCAATGCAGCCATCAGGAAAATGGTAAGTGAATTTTCACATGAGACATGAAAGCCCACACAGATACAGCTGCAGAAGACTGTCTGTGCTAAACCCTAAACAGATAGAGGTTGAACCCCAAACGACACCCTCTTATTGCACTCCACATTACACCCAGCCCAGACAAACCCCTCTTAGCATGTGTGAAAAGAGCCCACACTGCCAATTAGCTATGCCGCTTTGTAATTAGAGATGGTCACCTTTTTTCATGAGCAGGGACTGTCTGAAGCCTGTCATTGCCAGTGTTTTTGCTTTCATGGTCTCTTCTCTGTGAGAAAAAAAAAAAGGAAGGTCATGTGTTCAACGAATCAGTGATTCACATGTCTTCCCATGATTTTTTTATACAGTCAAACCTCGTTTGCTCGCCCCTATTGGTCAGCACCCTAAATTTGCTGAGAGATGGGTGGGCATGCTATCAAAATGGATTTCCCTGATTTATGCTAATTTCCTTTTTTTACTCGCCAGTCAGAGAATGCTATTTTCATTTACCAGACATTTTGGGTAAAACTCAAAATCAAAGCTACCACTAATACTGTCAGGCCGAAATTAAAATTTAACATGCAACAGGTCATACTAGCGGCGGACGTAGTCAGTCTAACAGCGGGGTTTCCTCTGTTGATTGATGGTCCAGACACCAAGCAGACCAAGGTTGCATTAGTGACATTAGTGTTGCCCACCCACCAGCAGCAGCAGCAAGGACCATGAATTAGCATGACTGACCGTGTTCTAGGCTACAGTGCTAACACAGACCCAAGTTTGGTGAGCTAAAGAGAGAGAGATGCATATACCTGACACTTTACACATTGTAGCGAGGGGCGAGGTTGGCGGCTTAACGAGGTACATAGCATGGAAGGAAATCTGTTCTGCAGCCTTTCATGGCAAGTTTGGTGAGATAACAGGGTTTGACTGTAATTTTCAGTATTTATCTTATTGTATATTACAAATGTTCATGTGTGTATGTGTGTCTGTGTCTGTATGTGTTGGGTGGTTTCCTCAGGAGCGTATGAGAAAGTTGTTGAAGGTGTATGAACTTCTAGGAGGAGAAGAGGACATTGTTAACCCAACTAATGAGCTCATTAAGGAAGGACACATCCTAAAACTATCAGCCAAAAATGGAACTTCCCAGGACAGATATCTGATATTGGTGAGGAACTTGTACTTGAACAGAATTTCAGAATATTAAAGGTGTTACTTTCCCACAGAATTTTAAAATATAAGTTTTATTTGCATGATTCATGGAATATTGTTATGATCCATTCTAGCATTCCAAAATCAACCTACAACTCTTTAAAAAAAACTATGCTAACAGCACATTTACAAAACGTTGGGACAGGACCATTTTTACTACTGTTTCATCACCTCTTTACAACAAACTGTAAACTGTTAGAAACTGAGGAGACCAGGTGTTGGAGGTTAAAAAATAGGATGTTGTTTTATTGTTGCCTGGTACAGAACTTCTGCTGTTTAGGATCACTTTCCTCATACTTTTTATTCCATGATGCATCAAATGTATTCAGTGGGTGAGAGGACTGGACTGCAGGCAGGCCAGTTTTGCACGCAGACCTTTCTGTTATGGAGCCATGCTGTTGTAATACATGTATAAAGTGGTTTCTTGAAAGGAACAAGGCCTTCCTTCAAATTTAGATCTTTCAGATCACAGGACAGTTCTCCATTTTGTGTCAGTCCATCTTAAATAAGCTTGGGCCTAGAGATGGCGTTTTGTGGATTGTGTTTATTTATAGTTACCTCGTTGTATTCTGTAGTTGTAACTTGCATATGTGAATGCAAGCTGTATTCACAGACAATGGTTTTCTAAAATTGTTGAGCAGTTTTTAATGCAGTGCTGCCTAAGGGGCCTGAAAATCACAGCCATTTAATATTGGTTTTGGGGCTTTTGCCTTTGCATATAGAGGTTTCAATAATATCATGTTCTCTAAATGATGAAATCTTAGATTAATTTGGTTCATTTAATTTGGTTGTGAATCCATGCCCATCTTTACTTCTTAGAGACTCTGGGTCTGACTCTCTAATATGCCCCAATCATATAACTGACCTGTTGCAAATGAACTTAGAAATGTTCCACATCTTGTTTTTAAGCATTACTATTTTTATTACATTTATTTCAGTCTTTTGTTGCTCCTTTCCTAACCTTCAGCATTTATTTATCATCAAACTAGAAACATTCTCATTCACAGTCATTGGTGTGTTGTCTTTGTCCTATTAATTTGAGTTCACACGATTTGCAAATCATCACATTCTGTTTTCTTTACATTTTACACAGCGTCCCAACTTTTTGGGAATAAGGGTTTTAGCTCAGTTGACACTTTTATATAAGTGGATCATGATTGTCACACATATAGTTTTACCACTATGTAACATAATGTGCATTTATGTGTGAGTTTGTGTCTAACTCCTCTTCTTTTCTCACTGAAGTTCAACGACAGGTTACTCTACTGTGTGCCCAAGCTGAGACTGATTGGACAGAAATTTGGAGTGCGGGCTAGGATTGATGTAGATGGCATGGAGGTTTGTCATAAGATCATTGTTCATCTGTAATGCCTTGAAAAACTACAATAGCTTGAAAACTCTTTTCAAATAATGACGTTATTTGATGTCACTGTGGAGATTAACAAAATTTTCTGTCTTTTACAGTTGAAAGAGACAAGTAGTATAAATGTGCCCCGGACGTTTCTAGTGTCAGGAAAACAACGTTCTCTTGAACTTCAGGCCAGGTATGTTTAAGTAAAGAGTGCAGTCTCAGTTGTGTTAATAGTCTAATAATTTAGTTTTCTTGACTACAATATACTGCTTGTTAATTTATCATGAATTTGTCCATTCAATCAATATGTAGATTTTTTTGTGCTTTGTAAATATGAGCATTCAATTATCTGTTCATCTGCTCACCAAGTTTTTTATTCAGTGCACTGAAGCCTAGACATTTTTACATGTTTTCAAGAGGAATAGTAACCGCATTGTGTAGCAATTGTGACAACGTTACCTTTTTCTCTTTGCCACTGCTGAACTAAAAAAGTACAAGGAGAAACAGAACTAGGAAAGCAGAACAAAAATGAGTCAACCAAGGTCCTACCTGATCAAATATGATTTATGATGTTTTAAAGACTAGCATTAAAACTACCTGTAAACCTAGCATTTGACATGAAATTGAAATGAAACTTTGGTTTTTGCCTCTCCTTTCTGATCCAAATGGAACTCCCAGCTATGCAGAATATGTATTTACAACATACCTGTGAATGAAAACTTGCAATTTTACACAGTTTATTATATACTAATTTACAGCCATATTATTTGCTGAGGGATTTTATTTCAATCATATATGAATGTTTCTATGGTTGTTTTACTTCACTGTTCGCATAATTGCCTTTTCTGAGAAAAGTATTCCTGTAAATAATGCAGATGGTTTTGTAATTCCTGTACAGAATTACTATTTTAATACAGAGTATTTTTGAAGTAAAACCCTGCTTATGGTATCATGCATCAGAAAAGTAATATTATTGACAAAATAAGAACCAAAGGCAGAGTGGAATTACAGATGACTTCTGTATGAAAATGGATATTCCATACAATGAGCTTACCAGCCCAAATATAACTACTAATTTCAATACTTCATCTTAAATGATCAAGTAATTATAAATATAACTTTTTTTCCCTTGCTAGGACTGAAGAAGAAAAGAAAGACTGGATTCAGGTAACTGTTAGCCCACTTCCTTTCAAAGTACATGTCTGTCTTTTTTTTTCTTTCAGCTTATTCTACACACATATTTTTCCATATATGTTTTTCCCTTTTCCAACTGTTTTTCTGTAATTGCATGGTGTTTCCTAGTTACTTCCCTTTTTCACGGTCTTCCTCTCCTTGTCTCTCAGGCGATCCACGCCACTATTCAGAGACATGAGCAAAGTGTTGAGACATTTCGAATGCTGAACTGTTCAGTGCGTGAGGAGGACTGCACACCCCCCAACTCACCGGTTAGATTCTTAATTCTGCTCAACATCTGTTTGCTCTGTGTGTGTGTGTACATGAAAGCATGCTATGCTGTGCATTCATTTTGTCACTTGTTCTCTTGTTGGCCCAGAACTGCACGGAACTGGGAAAGCGCGCCCCGACTCCGATCCGGGAAAAAGAGGTGACACTGTGTATGAAGTGCCAGGAGCCATTTAACTCTATCACTAAGAGACGCCACCACTGCAAAGCATGTGGACATGTAAGTGTAGCCATAAACACACTCTTAAACACACACGTTAATTTCCAAATTGAGCACATCAGCCAAGCATTTTTCGGCAAGCATCCTCAAGTCCATACATTAAGTGGCATTATTCATACCCAGTTAACATGAACTGAAGGTCATTAGAATGTCCTTCTCCGTTTATATGGTTCATCTGGCACATCAGTTCTTTTTTCTGAATATTCTAAGTTGAACCGCCAACATCCAAATGTTGTGTGTATGTGTGTGTGCTGGAGAACTTTGCATGCCAAGGGTTGTAGAGAGACAGTTTCACTACCCTGCAGTGAGAATACATGTTTCAGCAGGAGGAGGCTAAAGTCATCTGTTTTGTTTCCAGGTGGTGTGTGGGAAGTGCTCAGAGTTCCGTGCCAGGTTGTTGTATGATAACAATCGGGCAAACCGTGTGTGTATAGACTGCTACACAACACTAGTGGGAGTCCCGCCCTCTCCAGCCAGTCTGACCAATAGCACTCAAAGAAGACGCTCCATTCTAGAGGTAAGACCTCATTAACACTTAAAAATGACACAGTGATTTGAGCAAGTAAAAAGAGTACAGTAACAAAGTTAAATCAGTAGTCACATTATCAATTTTATGTAGTATGTAGTATTTTATTGCTGTGACTGTGAGTTTTGTCTGCTTTCTTGAGTTTGAAAAAAAAAAAAAAGTAAACAATTCTGGACAAATTCTGCTAAAGCCTACATTTAGGTTCACTTAATCTCTTGCCTCTTTGTTATGGGTCATCTAACAAACTAAAGTTCGCATAATACAGTAATATAGCAGACACAATGTAGTCAGAAATTTCCCTATGCAGAAATAGCTAGAGGACATGTAAAAAACTGCATTCAAATGGGGGCATGAGTTCACCCCATCTTGAAACTTTGTGTCCTACAGAAACAGGCTTCTGTTGCAGCAGAAAACAGCGTGCTTTGCAGCTTCATGCACCACATGGAGAAGGGCAGTGGCCGTGGTTGGCAGAAGGCCTGGTTTGTCATCCCTGAAAATGAACCATTGGTGCTCTACATATATGGTGCTCCACAGGTGGGACGTCTCTCAATTATGATAAATGATGTGGTCAGTGGTATATGACCTTTGTGGTTAATTATGGTGACCTACAGTCTTACACAGCTGTATGTTCTTTTTTTGGCTATGAACAGGATGTAAAAGCCCAGCGCAGCATCCCCCTTATCGGCTTTGAAGTGTCCCTACCTGAGTCATGTGACCGTCTGGAACGTCGCTATGCCTTCAAAATGAGCCAGAGTCACCTGACAGTTTACTTCAGTGCAGATGGGGAGGAACTTCAACGGCGCTGGATGGAGGTCCTCTCAAGAGCTGGAAGAGGAGAGGAGTTACAAGCTCATGGCCCAATTTCTGAGGCTTTGGAGGAAGAGGGGGAGGAGCCAACCTCTCTTGGAGAAAGCACATGATTGGTTGATAAATATATCTTTTTTTGCACACATAAACTGTACAAATGTGACCACAAAGACAGTATCTGGCATACAAACACATACACACACATACACACACATGCACAGACACACACTTTCAAGTTTTACACACATCTGTTCTAATGGTCAGTTGTAAGTTGCATGAAATATCTACAGATACGTTTCTCTGTGTATTGCTCATCTTTGAGTGACAAGTGTTTGCAAAACCTGCCAAACGTGTTCTCACCTACACATGATGTGTCTAAGGACACATCGAAAATAGTTGCCATGCTTAATGTCACCTTTCCTCCGCAGCTAGCGATTTCTGTGTTAGATAGAACAGCTCTTTCTGCCAACCATTGCTGTGTTGTTTTAAATGAGTGATTTCTTGCTGAGGTTTTCAGTGCTTGTAAACTCATGTTTGTTGTTCTTGGAGAGGGCCAGCAGGTTTCTCAGTGTGATTAGGCATCTCAGCACCAAGTATCACTGTCAGGTTCAGTATAATACGTTAATGGTGTGTAAGGCAGGTTCTGCAGAAGTTTACTGTTAAGGTTTACAGTTCATTAAGAGTAAAGGTCGATTAATCAGGAAGCTTAATTTATTTCCCATTTAAATCAATAGACCAGTCACAGTGTTTGTTTCTTAGAACTGAGTGGGCAATGGTATATGGAGCACATGGTTTTTTGACCATATCTTGCTTTGCTTAAAGATGAAATTTGGGAAATTGCAAAAAAACCCCAAAACATTTCTAATTAACACAGTCACATTGTAGAAAGATGTTTTTACAGTTTTCCAGTCCCAGCTGAAGTGCATGGAGCTGAAATTTCTTGTGCCAGTTGGAGAACACTTTCTTGACTTTAGGTTAGCTTCTCTCGAAAACGAGGGAATCTAATCTCCGACGAATGAGCATAAAATAGGCAACATGCACCAGCATTGTAGAGCATTAAATCAGCGCACTTCTGCCCTCCTGTGGTGGTTTACTGCATAGTATCCTAATATGCCACACGAGTTACAATATGTGGATCAAACTAAAGGAGTTTTTGCTGAAATATGGGTCTAAATGATAGGGCTCTAGACCACAACATGTGGGAGCCAATCCCCTGCTCCTACTGAGAAAAATAGTGACTTTAGTGATTTTATGCTTCAAGGTTTATGCAGGGAGTTTAGGTTTAGGTTTTAGAAGATACTGTAGATAATGGGAAACTTTATAGAGTGGGAGAGAGAGAAGGTATGTGTGTATTGGGCTAGTTTTAATCATTATAACATCAGTGATATATCTGCCTTATCCAGAAGGGGTTTTTGATAAGAAAATTATAGTATATATAATTAAAACATGATAAAGGTTTTGATGACGATATTGAGCGTTTTAAACAGTGTTGTATTTGTGTATGAAAAAGTGCTAAAAGGGTCAAAGACAATTGCGTTTGTAAATATAATTTATTTCTCTGAACCCAGTTTTGTGGGTTAGGTATTATTGACAAGCTCGGTGTTCCCTTTGTTATGTGCCATTTAGATGGACGTCAGAGCATCCTGTGGAGAGTATCTGAAGCTAAACTCTTTTTTAACCACTTTCTTGGGTCAAAAAGTCTTTTTTCAGTGTTTAGGGCGGTTTTTTCTCATTAAATTTGATTTCAAAAATGGGATTGCCAGTCGGCCCAGTCGCTCATGCTGAACTGCTATTTGTGTTGGGTAATGTTTTTGATAATGCGCTCTGTTGTTGAACACACTTGATTAAAAGTGAAGTCAGACTGGTCAGTTGTACTTTAAACTTCTGTGGCCTCCCCGTCCCATTTATCTCTCGTTGGAGTGCCAAAAAAATGTCAGAAAATAAGTTACATGAGAAGAGTATGGCTAAAAAGCCTTAATCACAGTGAGGAGAATAATCATTTAAGGAGATCTGTGTGCGTTCATGGCTGTGAATGTATAATTGTGTGTGTGTGTGTGTGTGTGTGTGTGTGTGTGTGTGTGTGTGTGTGTGTGTGTGTGTGTGTGTGTGTGT